>OZ057400.1:73598130-73898220 GCA_964056695.1 Melieria picta
CAAAGAAAAAGAGGGGAAATATTTTAGGCGAATATAACTCAAAGAAAAGTGCGTGAATATGTGCACAAGTGGGCGCGTAGAATGTAGACAGCAGCTGGGGTGTTTGCTGCTGATTTTTTGTGCAATGCACAAAGAAAAGGAGGGGAAATGTGCAGTATGTGCGCACACGGAGAAGCGCGAAAATGGGGATTAGCGGCTGATTTTTATGTGCACGGGAAATTTGCAAAATATAACTTGGCAGTTGAAGGATTTTTTGATCCAGTTGAATATTGTATATATGAACAATATTCAACGGCAAAATAATTGGGTGGGTATATACATATGTATATGGGAAATTAAATTTTTTACAAATTTTTGCTATTTGTAAAATATATGTGTATATGGGTTAGTGTATGGGATTGTTTGTGTTAATTTTTAATAAGAATTTGTGGGCTTATCTTAAGGGGGCCCAGTGCCCGAGAATGGGGATCTCCTCTACGTGTTGTGTGTTGTCTGTCCGCTGCTTGTGCGCTGCTATGTTGTGCTGCTTGCTGTTGTTGCTGCCCTTTTCGTCTGCTTTGTTGTGTTTGTTGAGTGTGTTTGTTGTTGTTACGTGTTTATATATAACACTGTGTGTTTTTGTGCACAACACTGCACTGTCTTTGTTTTGTACGTTTTTCTTTATTTTTGTCTTTAATTTTTGAAATTTACGCACTGTTTTAATTATTGTAGGTACACCTTTTGTTTCGTCGTGTCACTGTTTGTAATTGTTGATTCGTTTTCACTGTTTTGTAAACTGCTTGTTTGTTTTAATGTAATATAACTATGCGTTTTTTGTTGTTAGTGTCTTTTCACTTTTTCGATTGTTTTGTATTTCAATTTGTTTTTTATTTTAAAAATATTTGTTTTCCGCGTCGGTTCTATCGCGAGCGGCTTGAAGGACCATGTTTAATCGTAGCGCGGAGCGGTGAAGGAAAACGCGTGGTGGATTCGTTTTAGGGTGTCTTTATTCTTCGGGTGTCGAATAATAAGTGACAAAGAATACAATAAACATTAATGGGCCAGTTACTCATGACATAACTTAGTTTTACTTGTCAGCTAGCACGATCTGGCATACCCGAAAGCTGTACAACTGGTTACCCGAGACATAGAACATAAACTTAGAACTTAACCGTAAACTTAGAAATCTGTTTCGTTTTGGTTTCTAAGTTTATGTTTACGGAAAACGCAAAAAATGTTGCCACTCTCTTCGGAATGAATTAAAAAGTAAACAAATTAAAATAATTTGTAAAATATACAAAATGGATTGCAATTTTTATTAGTTTCGTAAATATATTAATAATTTTAGTCGTTGGATGCTCAAACATTTAATAATAGCAAGTAAAAAAATGTCGCAAAAAGTTTGAATTTGATTGTTCACGAGATGGAGAAATCGAAGTGGCAATATTGTTTGTTTTATTTTCCTTTTGTCAAAAAGGAAAATCAGCTGATTTTTAAGTTTATGTTTACGGAAATAAAGGTTTGAGTAATCGGTTAAGTTTATGTTCTGTGTCATGAGTAACTGGCCCATAAATGATACAAACGGCCGAAGCCGGGGAGCAGAAAATAGGGGGAAACATGTGTTCAAAGGGACAAGGAAAGGAAGGGATTAGAGGTGAGATCGACAGATCACTTGAGACAGCACTCATTTAGCCATTTGGTTATTTTGGATATTTTTTAGAATATTGCACGCTGATACAGATGTATCATCTATCACAATATTATTGGGAGTGGCAATAATATTGATATTGATTGATGGTAGCAACTCATAGCCATTGCTGTTTCTCTTAAAAAAGAAAGCAGCATTGTTTAAATCGATAACTATGTTTTAAAAAGAGTCAACAACACGTTCGCGGACGTTGACAACTAATTAAAAATAATATCGCCAGTCTATTTTTGCAGTTCACTGAAATTTTTACTGTGCGTGAACGTGTTAATTATTTATTTTATGTCACACATACATACGTATGTGCCAAAAGCCTTTTAAATGTTCCTTAAATCTTGAAATTTATGTATGAGTTATTTATTTTGTTTATGTCGAATAAACATTTTGGTTACATTTTGGTTATTTTTATTTTTGTTCCTGGTTACAAATTGTTTTTTCTTGTGGCAACGCTGGTGAAAGCGTTACTTTACATGCCACAGCGTTGTTTTATTTGCGCTCTTTGTTTGCGTAAACCGCAGCGAGTTTGCGAAAGCACATCGCCGTGGCGGGGGATGATTGTGAGAAGAAAATGATATGCTGTTGTTGTTTTCCTTGCGCCGGCGAAAGGCTGAAATTTCGATTTTCTTTTGTTCTTTTGCTTTTGTTCTTCTTTGATGCTAGCCAGTGCTGCTATGTTCCAAATTTTGCATTATTATGTTTTGTTTTGATCATTATTATTCTTACGTTATTCTTAAGAGTCCAATTCAAGTTTTACAAAAAAGCCCATGTGAACGCAGACGGCGAATGTAGTATTTCAAGAAGTACTAATATATAATGCAAAAAATATACATTAAATTTTAATAACATAAATCAAATGGTAGTTTTTTGATTATACCCGAATTTCGGGAGTTACGACTAGTATTTAAAAATGGTACAACAACAACAACAACACAACAATGATTACTTATGCTACAATCGGCGACACAAAACTATCACAGCATATAAATGGCAACTAAAATTTTGGAAATTATATGGTTTAAGAAAAAAATGGTTTAAATTTTAAGGAAAGAGATTTGTGGAAAAAAAGGAATTGTGTAAGGTGAACAAAGAAAGAGAAAAAAATGTCGTCAGATTGATTAGAAAGGGAAACGCGGGAAAAGAGAAAGAAAATTGTTTAAAACCATGGCGTGAAAGTTTTAGAGAAACGTTAAAACTAAAGAAATATAGTGAAACGAGAAATGAAGTGTAGAGATAAATGCTAGGAAGAAAAGAAAAAAAACCCCAAAAGAAAAATAACGAAAGCTTGAGAAGAATACAGGTTTTTTATATTCTGTGTTGTGCCAAACTTCAACCACTCTTTGGTGGTTGCGTTTTAAATATTTTTTTCAGTGTACATCTGCATCGATGGGCCCAACGATGGACGACACACACACGTCAACACACAGTCATGTAAGTTCAATTCATTCTTTTGGCACACTTAACTAAAACACAAACCTATTAAACAAAAGAGAAAACCCCAAAGAAAATGTCTTAACTCAAAAAACAACATATGTTTTCTTCTTTGGCCTTGCATTTATCTACCTTATCTTACAGTTTTAATTTGCTAAAAATTTACATCTTAATTTAGGATTTGTTTTGTAGAGAAAAAAAAGAGGTTAAAATTGTTTTCAAATCTAAAATTACAGAAATTTATATTCTCTCTAAACTTGGAATTAAATTAAAACTTTGGCTAAAACTAGTTTTAAGCTAAATTTTTTTTCGTTTAAAAAAAGGTTAAAAGGTAAAATTTCTGGAGTTGTAAATCTTTGGATTGAGATAAAGTTAATATTAAGAATTAAAGAAAAATTAAAAAAAAAAATTGTTAGTATGATAAATTGCTAATGTACATATTTAGGCTTGCAATTTTTTTGTGTAAATTTATTTTTGGCTCTAGATTTTAATTTTATCAATGCAGTTTCTTTACCAAACCAAACAGGTTATGATTTTAAGTTGAATTATTTAATAAAGCTGGTGACACTAACCGTTCTATTGTTAGTGACCTGAGTTTCAACTGTTTGATTTTATCGCATGAGCGTTGCGATCGCGAGGCGTCGAGGATCTTGTGAGTCGAAGGGCACACAACCACGATTGCTTTTGTTGATTAGTCGCAAAGGCTTATTGCCGACGCTGTACCCCGAACTTTTCCTCCATTTACCAAAATATTTCTGAATCCCTTTTCCACAACAGGCCAACATAACTAATATTTTGTGAATTTATACTGCGTTTAGTGATTATAGCCATTTTTCGTCATTGATATCGCTTATTTTTTTTGTATCGTGGTTCATTCGGATTTTATTTTTTTTTTGGTTATTTGTACCAAATATCGATTACTATTGTATCTCTTTCCCGTAATTTAAAATTTTTGTTGCCTATCTTGCGGTGTGAATTGGGGTTTACTGGATTTAAATTACTACCTATATTCGCGGATAAATGTCTTTTGGGCTGCGACTTTTCGACTTGCTTAACTTTTTTTTGTTTCTTTTTGTATTTTTTAAATTGTTGCCTTGCTGTCGCCATGCCGTTGTAACACAGTAGCGAAAACTTGCCAACTGCTGGGCAGACAATATGTTCGATTTGTCGTGAAGGTTTGAGTGATGGGGCGGAGGTCTTACGTACAGCTTGCGCACACGTCTTTCACAGAACTTGCTTGGTGAACTGGTTGAAGCGGAACTCTTCCTGTCCGCAGTGCCGAGCTGCATGTAGCAGTCGCGATTTCATGTCAGACCTAAACAAACATACTCCTGGCATGCGAACTCGGGCAAAAACAAGAGAGCCCATAGACGATGTGAGCAATCCTGTGCCTTCGACCTCACAAGCTGCAGCTACAAGCGCTGCCAATAGAGATATGCCCATTGATCGTAGTTTGGCGGAGCCTTCAGTGAATTTGTCTGAGCCTGGTGGGAATGCTAGTGATAGTCGAATTTGATCTATAGTAGAAACAGTGTTAGCGGGTCGACAAGCAAATCTTATTGATGACTTAGAAGCTAGAGTAGCGCAGGTGATCGAACAGAGGCTGGAAAGTAGTTTAGCTAATGTTTTAGGCAGGCTTGATGTACAAGGCGCGCAGCCACGTGAAGGCCGCAACAATCAACCCGGCTCAACACCTGAATGGCCGCAGGATTTGCCGCATGCCAACAACAATCGCGAACATCACGTTCCACTTCCAGTGCGAATGAGCGACGCATCCGCTGTTACCAATTCTGGCAAAATTGCTCATTTGATTGCCAGTTGGGACATTAAATTCGATGGGACGTTAAAGTTATCAGTGGAGAATTTCATTTTTAGAATAGAGCTACAGGTAATTGATACTCTATATGGCAATTTCAACTTGTTGTGCGAGCATGCCCAAAGTTTATTCACGCATGAGGCTAAGGACTGGTATTGGTGATACCGAAGGTCTGTCGATCGGGTTAATTGGCATCGCTATGCCAATCGCTGCGAACACACTTTGGCGAACACAAAACCGACACGGACATCAAGGAAGCGATGCGAAATCGGAAGCAAGGGCCAACGGAATCGTTCGACGACTATCGCAATGCGGTGTTGAGAATCGCGGAAAATCTTCAGAACCAGACTCCAGAATCTGAGCTAGTAGACTTCGTCCGCGCATACGGCAACAACTGTTATACGTGAACGTCAATTCATTGGCCGAATTGCGTCGCTTGTGCCTTAAAGGTGAAAACTTGCTGAACGAAATCGCCAAAAACCATACTACGCACCCACCTACGACAGCTGCGCCGCGCAACAATCCCTTCAAACGGCAAGTAAACGAGGTTGACGTTGATTTGGAATTGGTGGAAGGTAAACCATTGGATGAGGAAGTTGTCGAAGTGGACGAGATGACCACACGCAGCACGAACCCGAAGATAGTTTGCTGGAATTGTCGTAAAGAACGTCACAGGTATTTTGATTGCTTGGATAAACGAACGGTGTTTTTTATGGTTGCGGTACACCAGGCATTTATAAACCTAATAGCGAAACTTGTCGACCGGGAAACGTCCAAACGAGCGAGGCTCACAGACCGACTCCGCGCTACGACCAAACGCGGCAATAACAGCAACAGCACACATGCCATCTACAGCACCCGAGCTGCAGATGCAAGACGGGACTATTCTTCGATCCCGTAATATAATTCCTTATGGTGAAGGGTTAGAAAATTACAAAAGAGTCAAGAACTTGATTTTTAACAACAATAAACTAGTGAAAACAAATCACACTATACGTTCAACGGAGCGTATGAGTAACTTCTTGCAAGCTGTTAGGCGGCAGCGGAAACACATTGCGGGAATTTGCGTAATCCAGCACAAACCTCTAGATTTGCGTCCATATGCAGAAATCACTCTCCTCAACAAGAAGGTGCTCGGCTTACTTGACAGTGGGGCGCAGATATCATGTATAGGGGGCGCACTAGCGAGCGATATTATTGGTACAAAAGATGTGCGAGCATTTAAAACTTCAATTCACACAGCAGATGGGCGAAAACAAATTGTATATGGTATTCTCCGCACGTTAATAAAGTTTAGGAATCGAGAGGAAGAAATTGCATTTTATATAGTTCCAAATCTCTCACAATCAGTTGATTTTTGGCAAAAATTTAAAATTGCACCAAATATAATTGCGCAAATTGATCTTCAGCAGCCGTTGACTGATGATGAAAATACGTTGGTATTATCCGGACAACAACAAGACCGGTTAGAAGCAGTGAAAAGGCTATTTCCAGCCTATGAGCGAGAAGGGCTGGGTAAAACCACATTAATGCAACACGTCATCGAGGTAGAGTCAAAAGTCCGTCCGATTAAACAACGTTACTTTCCCATTTCTCCCGCTATTGAGAAACTTGTCCACAAAGAAATTGACGAGATGCTGCATCTTGGCGTTATTGAAGAAAGTCCGAATAGTCCATGGTCTAGTCCGGTAGTTCTCGTCCGAAAAGGTGATAAGGTCCGTCTGTGTCTCGACTCAAGGAAGGTGAACGCTGTCAAAATCAAAGATGCGTATCCTTTGCCGCATATCGAAGGCATTTTAAGCCGACTGTCTAAAGCTAGTTTCATCACGTCGTTGGATTTGCGACGTGCGTTTTGGCAAATTCCGTTGGAAAAAAATTCCAGAGATTTCACATGCTTCACAGTACTGAATCGGCCGTTGTATAGATACCGTGTTATGCCATTTGGCCTTTGCAATGCGCCGCAAGCGCTATGTCGGCTCATGTACCATGTAATACCAGCGCAGCTCAAAAATCAAGTATTCGTCTATCTTGATGATTTACTGATCGTGTCAGAGACTTTTGAGGATCATATGGCCACCTTGACAGAAGTGGCTAGCCATCTTCGCAAAGCTGGTTTAACCATTAACGTGCAGAAGAGTAAATTTTGTATAAAGGAAGTGCGAAACTTGGGTTATATTTGGGGGAACGGTACATTGCGCACTGACCCTGATAAGGTATCCAGAACCAACGACAGTAAAACAGCTAAGACGATTTCTAGGAATGACTGGATGGTACCGGCGATTTATGGACAACTACGCTGCCCTTACCACGCCACTTACTAATCTTCTTAAAAAGAGTAGAAGCTTCAGTTGGACAGAAAAAGCGCAGTCAGCGTTTGATGAACTTAAGCACAAGCTTGCGAGCGCGCCAGTACTTACGAATCCTGATTACAGAAAGCCTTTTATAATTCAGTGTGATGTAAATAAACACGGGGTAGGAGCAGTATTGGCTCAAAGAAATAGTGAAGGGGTAGAAGTACCAATAGCGTATTTTTCGGGGAAATTGAACAAAGCCCAAAGCAACTATAGTGTAACGGAACTTGAGTGCATGGCAGCAATGTTGAGCCTCAAGAAATTTAGAGCATATGCAGAAGGGCAAGACTTTACGATAGTCACGGCAATGGCTGATGCGACAACCTGATTTATCGGGACGCTTAGCGCAAAATGTTGTACCCGACAGTCTGTCGCGTCAGAATTTTGACACCGAAGTAGTTGAAATCGAATTCTGTCCTGTGGTAAACCTGGATTCCCCTGCATTTACGTCGTCTGACTACGAAGACCTCAAACGTCGCGTACGAGAAAATCAAGACAAAGTGCCCGACTTACGCATCCTGGACAACGAAGTTTATAAACGAAATGAATTTGCGAACGGAAACCCGGAAGCCGGAGCTAGTTGCTGAAAGCTCTGGCTGCCAAAGGAATTGATACCAGAAGTACTGGAGAATGCTCATTGCCCGCCAAACAAATGCCATGGCGGCATCGCCAAAACCGTAGAACGGCTGAGGAAAAATTTATTTTGGCCAAACATGGTGGCTGATGTGAAGGACTTCATAAGCAGGTGTAGTATTTGTTGCGAAAGCAAAGCTCCAAACCGCGTATTGCGGCCGCCAATGCCAAAAGCTTTACATTGATCTTCTAGGTCCGTATCCTAGATCGAAACAAGGAAATATCGCAATTATAATCGTCTTGGACCATTTCAGCAAATTCCCGTTGCTCAAAGCCATCCGAAGAGCTACTGCACTGTCATTTGTGAATTTCTGTGGGAGCAAGTTTTCAGTGTTTTTGGTACACCGGAAATAATTATGTCTGATAACGGAAAACAGTTTAAATCTTCCTGTTTTAACGACTTTTGGAAAGACCGAGGTATCCGCCATAATACGCGCCTACATCAGCAAAGAGCAATCAATGTGGGATAAATATTTGGCTGATATCGCTGAAGCTTTACGTAGCTCATTCCACCAATCAATCGGCTGCACTCCATATTATGGAATCACTGGTCAGCAAATGCTTTCGAACGGCCGTGACTATGAACCTCTGCGTAAGCTGGGTTCATTCAAAGATACAGTCATAGACAGGTCAGGTAAAATTAAATTAATTAGAGAAGCAATTAGCCAAAACATCACTAAAGCATATGAAGTGTCAGCTAGGAGGTATAATTTGCGTAGCACAACAAAAAGTTTTGAAGTAGGAGATACGGTTTATAGACGTAATTTCATTCTGAGTGACGCTAGCAAGAAGTTTTGCTCCAAGTTCGCTAAGAAATTTATTAAAGCCAAAGTAATAGGCAAAAGAGGTAACAACATGTACCAACTCGAGGACGAAGATACCGGCAAGAAAGAATTTTACCATCGGAAAGACATTATCGAGAGCAAATCTTAGCATGCAGTCCTTTTTACAAATATTGCAGCTTAGCCGCAATATCTGGTGTTATTGGGGTCTGCATGCTTACGTTCTAAAAAGTTTTGGAACCCCTGAAACAATTTGCGCAAGTGGCTCAAAGCTGCGCCAAGCACTCAAGCCACTCACGCAACATCACTCAACCGTTTACCTACGCAAAAATGTTGCGATACATTCGTATAAGTGTGCGTAGGTTTGAGCTAAACTGTGGTAGCGACTGAGCGTGGTTGTTGTACTGCCTCGGCAAGTGCGCGGGTGGTTGTTGTAACACACAAAGTGGGTGTTGTAGCGCAATGGTAACTAAATGTGGTTGTTGTAATGCGCAAATTGGGTGTTGTAGCGCAATGGTAATTAAATGTGGTTGTTGTGATGCACAAATTGTGCGTTGTAGCGCAATGCAAATCAAATTTGGTTGTTGTGATCGACATTTAGTGTCGATCCGCGAAGTTTTTGTTAAAACCAGAGTTCTTTTGAATGTTGTTGGTTGTTTTCCGCTGTTGCTAAGCGTACCAATTTTTGTGGGGTCATTAAAATATGCTCAAACGCACAAACCCATGTAAAGTTATGAACATGCACAAAACGGAATAACGCAGGTCAGGACGCAAAAAGGTGACAAAACGGCTTGGCGTTGTTTTCAGACACTTATAAATAGCGCTGGGCTCACACCAGAAAGAGGGGAGGAGACTAGACAGAAGGCTGCCACGCTGAATCGCTGCACGACTGTGGAATGCCGTCGGGCCAACGCGCCTAAGCCGCGAGTCGCGCTTGTAATTAAGTTAAGACTTAAAGAAAATCGTTCTATAAAAACTTTGAGCGACACACGAAGTTAAAATGTTAAAATTGGTAAAATTAAAACCCAACCAATTGAGGAAAAAACGTTGCGTGAAGTAATGAAAAAAAAAATAAACAAAAAAATTAAGGAAAGAAAATTTTTTGAAATAAAAAACCCTGTTCGACATCTTGTGCATATAAAAAAAAAAAATAAACTGGCATGACCGGAAAAAACATTCTTTTGAAAATTAAGCACGGCGAAACGCCAGAAAAAAACAATTAAAACACTAAACGTCGCACTATGGCCTGGTTTGCCATTTTTCGTTGCAAAAATCATAACTTCTGAACCAAAAAAATTAAATTGCATCTCAAAATGTGTAATATCCAAGCTTTAAAATGAGCATAAAAATAGGGTGCCACAGTAACAGGGGGCTTTAAAATTCGTTGCCAAAGTTAAGATTTACTAAAACTTCATACTAAAATGAAATGACTTTTTTGTTTGCATTAAAAATGAGGTTTTTTAAATATTTTTTCCAATAAATGAATATAATTTATTGATTCATACGTAATTTTTTACAAAAAAAATTTTTTTTTTAAAAGTTAGATTTTTTCAAAATCGCTTTCTACACTGCAGTGCACTGGAAGGAATGTCTAATAATGAAATCATTTCTACGCTATAAGTATCTGTAAGTTCTTTTTGTGATCTTACAGATCTCATAGATGAAATAACTGGATCAGAAGAGACTGCTGACATGTTGAAAAGGACTTCATTTTGCCTAGATCGATATTTTGCAAGTGTTCATACATCTATACCTTTTGTAGTCCTTATTTTTGCATTCTTGAGCTTCTTCAGACAATTTCCCTATTGGTAAGCACTAGTATTCTATTAAATCCTTTCCATGTGCTAAAATTTTATGTACGTAGGAGTAAGTTTCTTCTCTGATTAACTCAATCGAGGCTGCAATCGAGACTGCTAAGTTTCAGGAAAGAAATGGACTGCGCTTGAACCAGATTTAAGTTAAATGGGCGGTGTAGCGCCCCCTTCTTTAATACCCGCATCATTCCCTATGTCGAAAGATATGAATAAATGGTAGGTTCGTACTTAGTTTCATTGCTGTGCGACTTATAGTTCAGCGGAATATTTTGGTCACAAAAATGTGCCACGCCCCTTGTCCAACTCCCATAAAATCTTACCGGTAGAATGACTCATCTATGGGACGACGAGGTACTAAATTTCAGTTTTGTACGACATACAATTTCGAAGATTCTATTATTCTATTATATTATTAAGATTTGGCTTTTATGGGCGGTGCCACACCCCCTTGCCCAAAACCCACACCATTCCCTCTGTCGAAGGACATGACTAAATAGTAAGTTCGTAGTGAATTTAATTGATGTGTGACTTATAGTTCCAACGTTGTCGTCTGAAAATTTTCAGAATTCACAGTCAAAAATGACAGGGATTTCCCGACTTTTCCAATAGATTTTCCGAAATTTTCTTTTTGCACAAACCTGAACTGACTCAAGACGAATCCAACAAAGAAAACTTCATTGAAATCGGCTGGTCCGTTTGAGGGTGATTAGATATATAGATATAGATAGATGCCAGCAACACAAAATGGGTTGTCGACCGTACTAAATGTGCGCGATTTTTCGTATACCTGCGTATTTTTCGACCCGAGGTTGTTTCACTTTTATTGCTCTAGAAAGTAAAGCGGCAAAAAGCGGCAGCTGAGTTTTGGAAGTTAGGTAAATAATTGAATCTATTATTAAAAACAAGTGTGACGTTTTTTGAGCCACAATCAGGCAAAAACCACTGAACCGATTTAGATGAAATAAGCGTCAAACATTCTTTTATCTGGGGGAATGGTACATAGGCTATATGAGAATGACCACGCCCCCTTCTTACGCCTACTATGGCAACAAAACTCATCTATGGTATGCTTTTGTAAGGCAATATGGGTATCAAACGATTCTGTGTGTCATTGCGGGAAACATAGGCTATAATATAATCGGCCACGACCACTTTCCGCGCCCACTAAACTAACAAAACGAAGCTACGGTACATGTCGGTAAATCAGTATTAATACCAAATGATTCGGTGTTTCATTGATGTTAACATAGGATATATAAGATTGACCACGCCCATCTAATACGCCTTTTCGCCACGCCGACTAGAATAATAAATCAGCCATGATATATTTGTCACAGCAATATGAGTATCAAATGATTCAGCGTGTCATTGCGGCAAACATAGGCTATAATATAATCGGCTACACCCACTTTCCGCGCCCACTAAACTAACAAAATGAAGCTACGGTACATGTCTGAAAATTAATGTTGATGTAAAATGATTCTGTGTTTCATAGCGGTAAACATAGACTATATAAGGTTGACCACGCCCACCTTTTACGCCTTCCTGCAATGCCCATTATGATGACAGAAATTAACTGTGGTATATTTGTGCAAAACAATATGGATATAAAAAATTTTGTGAGCCATTGCTGCAAATATCTTTATATTCTATATAAAAATTAATGTATGTTTATTTGTTGGTCCCACGACACTAAAACTCAAAAACTAGACAGCCGATTAGCTGAATGTATGTTGCTGTATGGCACCTCCCATACAACTTAAATTTTCAATATGGAATATTTTCGTAATGAGAAGTCGGACAGCATTAAAATTTGGTGCGGGGCCACCGTTTAGATGTGCCATTTCACTGGTAAAATTTAATGGGCGTTGGACAAGGGGCGTGGCACTTTTTAAATGCCGGTGTAACTTTGGAACTATAGCGTTCACATCAATGACACTCGGTACAAACGTACGATTTAGTTGTGTTTTTCGATAGGGGGAATGGGGTGGGCTTTTGACAAGGGGGCGTGGCACCGCCCATACAACTTAAATTTTCAATATGGAATATCTTCGGAATGAGAAATCGGGCAGCATTAAAATTCGGTGCGGAGCCACCGTTTAGATGTGCCGTTTCACTGGTAAAATTTTTGTGAGCGTTGGACAAGGGGCGTGGCACTTTTTAAGCAACTCAAATGTTTTGAATAACTTTGGAACTACAAATCACACATCAAAGAGATTTGACACAAACTTACGATTTAGATGTGCCCTTCGGCAGGGAGAGTGGGGTGGGTATTGGACGAGGGGCATGGCACCGCCCATAGAACCCAAATTTTTAATATGGAATAGCTTCGGAACAATAAGTTGGAAAGCTTTGAAGTTTTGTATACCATCGTCCCATAGATGTGTCATTCTACTGGCAAAATTTTATGGACGTTGAACAAGGAGCGCGGCATATTTTTTGTGACTGAAATTTTCCGCGTAACTTTGGAACTGAAAGTCGCATATCAATGAAACCGGATCACACCCTTCGACCCTTCACTTCGAGAGGAATGGAATGGGTATTACATAAAAGAGGCGTGGCATCGCCCATAGAGTGTAGTATGAAGAAACTTGATTTATTGGGCCCATTGACTTCAAGCTTGCGTGCAAAGCCGCAGGGCCCTACTAGTAATAAATAACAACACTCAATTTCGCGGAACTTATTTTTGGTATATTTTTTTTATTCTCGATCAAAGTTGGAAAAAAGGTCGAAATATAGACTTCTCGAGCAATCGGTAGATCGAACAACTTTTAAGACAAAACAAAAATTTTTTATTTTCATTATATTCACAATTAACGTACCTTTTAGAAAAAAACAACAAGTTACCGATTGGGCGCTTCATTTACATACAAATCAATCTTAAAGATGACAAAAACAACCAAAAAATACACGTTTTTCTCGATGTGAAAAAATTGTCAACTTTGAGCGGCTCTACCTCCGAAACTACTAATCCGAATTTAATGAACACAACACACACATGAGTTACATTTTCGTAATCCCTGGAAAATTCTCAATAAGATGCGTGTATTCATTTTATCGAACGCTTTCATGAAATTTTTGATTTTTGCAACGTTTTGTCGGCAGCTGAACCATAGTGCGTCGGCGCGAAAACTTTTTTTCCACAAAATAAAAAGGAAAAACCATCAGTCTGGTGCAGCTCAATAAAATTTAAGCGTGAGAAATGATCACAACAACAACAACAACACTCCAAATTCGGGAAAATTTAAAATTAAACCACAGCAACAACAACACTCCAACTTCGGGAAATTTCACAACAACAACCACAACAACAGTAACACTTCAAATTTGGAAATATTTAAAAATTGTACAACAACAACAACACAACAATGATTACTTATGCTACAATCGGCGTCACAAAACTATCACAGCATTTAAATGGCAACTAAAATTTTGGAAATTATAATGTTTTAAGAAAAAAAATGGTTTAAATTTTAAGGAAAGAGATTTGTGGGAAAAAAAAGGAACTGTGTAGGGTGAACAAAGAAAGAGAAAAAAAATTTCGTCAGATTGATTAGAAAGGGAAACGCGGGAAAAGAGAAAGAAAATTGTTTAAAACCATGGCGTGAAAGTTTTAGAGAAACGTTAAAACTAAAGAAATATAGTGAAAAGAGAAATGAAGTGTAGAGATAAATGCTAGGAAGAAAAGAAAAAAAAAACCCCAAAAGAAAAATAACGAAAGCTTGAGAAGAATACAGGATTTTATATTCTGTGTTGTGCCAAACTTCAACCACTCTTTGGTGGTTGCGTTTTAAATATTTTTTTCAGTGTACATCTGCATCGATGGGCCCAACGATGGACGACACACACACGTCAACACACAGTCATGTAAGTTCAATTCATTCTTTTGGCACACTTAACTAAAACACAAACCTATTAAACAAAAGAGAAAAACCCAAAGAAAATGTCTTAACTCAAAAAACAACATATGTTTTCTTCTTTGGCCTTGCATTTATCTACCTTATCTTACAGTTTTAATTTGCTAAAAATTTACATCTTAATTTAGGATTTGTTTTGTAGAGAAAAAAAAGAGGTTAAAATTGTTTTCAAATCTAAAATTACAGAAATTTATATTCTCTCTAAACTTGGAATTAAATTAAAACTTTGGCTAAAACTAGTTTTAAGCTAAATTTTTTTTCGTTTAAAAAAAGGTTAAAAGGTAAAATTTCTGGAGTTGTAAATCTTTGGATTGAGATAAAGTTAATATTAAGAATTAAAGAAAAATTAAAAAAAAAAATTGTTAGTATGATAAATTGCTAATGTACATATTTAGGCTTGCAATTTTTTTGTGTAAATTTATTTTTGGCTCTAGATTTTAATTTTATCAATGCAGTTTCTTTACCAAACCAAACAGGTTATGATTTTAAGTTGAATTATTTAATAAAGCTGGTGACACTAACCGTTCTATTGTTAGTGACCTGAGTTTCAACTGTTTGATTTTATCGCATGAGCGTTGCGATTAGGCTTCCCAACTTTTAAAACGGTTTAGGGAGGACAAAATTTGGCTTGAGGAGGACTTTATATGGGAACTACTTTGTTTCAGGAGGACATCACATTCCTTCAATATATGACCATGTTTTTAGAAAATACAAGTGTTAAAAGAGAAAACCTAAAAGCACATGTAAATTTTAACTTTTTAACCACTTTAAAAAATAAAACAAAACGCATATTTTTGCGACTGTAATCAACAATATCAAACAATATTTTCAATATCAACATCGAGATCACACAACGCTTCTTTAATTCATTGTGTATTATGTGCGCGTGGCGATTGCCTTTGAATATGTTTTGGTTTGAATTCTTAAGATAAACGAAAAGGGAATTATTTTTACCAAAGTTTGCATTCGGATTGTCAGCACTTAGGCACACAACATTTTATATTTTTAAGTCTAATTTTTCCAATGCGGCTTTAATCATGTTGAACATGCCAGCAGCTGACTCATCCGGATTTTCAACGAAGCCTATAATGGCAGCCGCCGTGGCTCAGTTGGTTAGTGCGTTGGACCGCGAGTCGAAGGCAGCGAGCTCAGGTTCAAATACTGCCTGTAATAACACCTAAAAAAAATAACGGGAAAACTCGTTTTCTCTTTCGGTGGCTGTCCTCTCAGCTGGAAATGGCAAACCTCTGAGAGTAAAAATTGCTTATGAAAGAGCTCCCAACCTGCCGTTCGGAACCGGCATAAAACTGTAGGTCCCTTCCACCCGCGTACAAATTCACACGCACAACACGGGTGGTTGCGGGAAGCTAGGCCTTAGTCTCGCGTAAGCGGGCTGTCGGGCCAGTCAATTATTATTATTATTCTATAATTTTGTTTTGAATGCCCAAAGCAGCATCGAAATATTGGAAACAAATTGGAAAAATTTTCCTCATTAATTGATTAAGTTGCCACACTTGAATAAAAAAAAAAAAAATTGAAATTTAATTTGAGCTTGAGGAGGACTTTTTGGCCTTTGAGGAGGACGGAGGACATTTTCTGTTCAAGGAGGACTGTCCTCCTCAAAGGAGGACGGTTGGGAAGCCTAGTTGCGATCGCGAGGCGTCGAGGATCTTGTGAGTCGAAGGGCACACAACCACGATTGCTTTTGTTGATTAGTCGCAAAGGCTAATTGCCGACGCTGTACCCCGAACTTTTCCTCCATTTACCAAAATATTTCTGAATCCCTTTTCCACAACAGGCCAACATAACTAATATTTTGTGAATTTATACTGCGTTTAGTGATTATAGCCATTTTTCGTCATTGATATCGCTTATTTTTTTTGTATCGTGGTTCATTCGGATTTTATTTTTTTTTTGGTTATTTGTACCAAATATCGATTACTATTGTATCTCTTTCCCGTAATTTAAAATTTTTGTTGCCTATCTTGCGGTGTGAATTGGGGTTTACTGGATTTAAATTACTACCTATATTCGCGGATAAATGTCTTTTGGGCTGCGACTTTTCGACTTGCTTAACTTTTTTTTGTTTCTTTTTGTATTTTTTAAATTGTTGCCTTGCTGTCGCCATGCCGTTGTAACACAGTAGCGAAAACTTGCCAACTGCTGGGCAGACAATATGTTCGATTTGTCGTGAAGGTTTGAGTGATGGGGCGGAGGTCTTACGTACAGCTTGCGCACACGTCTTTCACAGAACTTGCTTGGTGAACTGGTTGAAGCGGAACTCTTCCTGTCCGCAGTGCCGAGCTGCATGTAGCAGTCGCGATTTCATGTCAGACCTAAACAAACATACTCCTGGCATGCGAACTCGGGCAAAAACAAGAGAGCCCATAGACGATGTGAGCAATCCTGTGCCTTCGACCTCACAAGCTGCAGCTACAAGCGCTGCCAATAGAGATATGCCCATTGATCGTAGTTTGACGGAGCCTTCAGTGAATTTGTCTGAGCCTGGTGGGAATGCTAGTGATAGTCGCATTTGATCTATAGTAGAAACAGTGTTAGCGGGTCGACAAGCAAATCTTATTGATGACTTAGAAGTTAGAGTAGCGCAGGTGATCGAACAGAGGCTGGAAAGTAGTTTAGCTAATGTTTTAGGCAGGCTTGATGTACAAGGCGCGCAGCAACGTGAAGGCCGCAACAATCAACCCGGCTCAACACCTGAATGGCCGCAGGATTTGCCGCATGCCAACAACAATCGCGAACATCACGTTCCACTTCCAGTGCGAATGAGCGACGCATCCGCTGTTACCAATTCTGGCAAAATTGCTCATTTGATTGCCAGTTGGGACATTAAATTCGATGGGACGTTAAAGATATCAGTGGAGAATTTCATTTTTAGAATAGAGCTACAGGTAATTGATACTCTATATGGCAATTTCAACTTGTTGTGCGAGCATGCCCAAAGTTTATTCACGCATGAGGCTAAGGACTGGTATTGGCGATACCGAAGGTCTGTCGATCGGGTTAATTGGCATACGCTATGCCAATCGCTGCGAACACACTTTGGCGAACACAAAACCGACACGGACATCAAGGAAGCGATGCGAAATCGGAAGCAAGGGCCAACGGAATCGTTCGACGACTATCGCAATGCGGTGTTGCGAAATCGCGGAAAATCTTCAGAACCAGACTCCAGAATCTGAGCTAGTAGAAATCATTCAGAGGGGACTTCGTCCGCGCATACGACACGTAACAACGAAGAGCCTCTATGTTCTCCAAACTTTGCGATGCACGCATTCGTAAAGGTTGATACACAGTTGAAACATTCTCGCAAGACGCGAATTTCCGCACGAGGAACTTTCACTTTCACTGAAAGCAATGCGCGATTGTGGTATTTTCGGCGGTGCTGAGTTAGATATTCGAAGCGTTAATTTCAAAGTTAAATTCCACGATTTCTGCGCGTTCTGCGGCTGTGTAGCGCTCCATGATTAAAATTGTACTGAATAGACGTTACTAAAACGCTATAGAAGAAGCAAGTCGTGCAGCAACTATCAAAGTTATTCATACCCTGCAGGAGAAAAGTAGTCAGTAGTAGGCGTTGAAGTTAATTTCTGAGCTTTGATGTATTCAGAGACCTATAGTCGAATTTTATGACGAATATTTTTGTGGTACATTTTTTCCTTAAAAAGTCCTGTTTTACAGGACATTTTTGGCATTTTAGAAAAAAGGGTCAAATTGACCCATAAAAATAGTAGCTACAGGGTTAAAATGCTCCACAAAAATATTCTTCGTAGTATTTTACATCAAATTGCTGAACCCATCATATACCTAAAATGTAAGGCTACATGGTTTTCGTATGCCGATTCACCATAAGAATGTGCAAAAGGGGGACAGCTTTGACCCCCCTAAAAAAAAATGCAGATGTAAACTTTCAAAACGCCGATACACGTATATTTTTTTGGTCCCCTCTACCAGAATCCGTTGTCAGAACCTTGTTATTTTTAAAAAAATTTGATTTTGTTGTGCAGTGTTATTAATTGGTTTGGAAACAACTAATTATGAACTAGTTGGGAAGTCATGCAGATGTAGACAATTGATGTGCTGCTAGGACATCGCCACGTTAAAGTAATCACTTCTTTTCAATCAGAATAACTAATTTGTAATTAGTACTGTACAGAAAAAGACTAGTTATAAATTAGTTTAAAATTAGTTACATTTCCTGCAGGATAGTTCCAATGTGTCAAGTATGTATGAATGTATTTTCGAAGGTTTTGGTGTATACGCTCTTTGTGTAAGCCAAACGTGATTTCATACTGTTTTGCCAGACCCTCTGTTTAACTACTGAATAAACAGTATACAGAAGCGCACATCGACCAACGAAGCGATCTGAATTTAGGGTGTGGGCCGAAAGCAGCAGGTGGAGATAACAGAGTTTGATGAACAGAACCTTTGTCTCTGTTCGAGTTCGTGCACTCAAAACAGGTCATAGAAGTTATTGTTATTTAAAAAAAAAATAAAAATTTAAATTAATTTAAAGAAAAAAAATCTTCATATGGATTTTTTTTGGGCTTTGTTTCCCAAGCAGGCCTGTAGGCCTGCTACTTTCTACACCCTCTATCATGCCTCCTATTGACATGCAATTTTTTTCCCTGAACAAACATTGCTTCTCCACCACATTGCTTCCATCACTGGTAATTTTTTCAACAAGATTAAAAACTTGGGAACTAGAGGGTTAACTTGTCGCCAATTTCCAAAACAATCTGGCACATAAAAGTGTTAGTGATGGGAATTCGTCAAATGCGGCGCGAATTTCCTTATATTTCGTTGATACGAATGGCTCGTAAGCCATCCAACAAGAAAATTGTTAGTAAATCCTGGTCAACTTCGACGCGCATCTCTGTCACACAAGAAACGCACATGTCAAACTCGATGAGATAATTTTTTATTATTTGACCTTCACTCGTTTTCAAATGTACTAACTCACGGTAGCACCAAAGACAAATAACAATAAGATGTCTTACGTTCATACAATCGAATGGCGTAGGGCGAGCTCGAATTTGCAATATTTACATTACATTATCAAGAGCAAGCAAGCTCTCTGTTTTCCTCACACAAAGCACAACCAGTGATATCACTTTATCACTGGCACAACGGTTGACAATGGTTTCGATCGCTGCCAAGCAAAAGCAAAATTGTGTGCGCTCACTTTACACGAATTGAAACCAGTGGCGCAGACAGGATTTCATTTTTAAGGGACATTTCACTACTAATTTTTGTATTTGAGGGGTTTGAATCCCCAAATGTTCCTGCCCCGTGTGCGCTACTGATTGAAACAATCAACCACCAAAAAATCAAAAAAAGCAAAAGCACAATTTCAATAGTTTGCGTTAATTTTGCGCGTATTATGCACATACACAAGAGCACATAGAGATCACACGCATATTCGTATCTCTGCCGACTGCAAGCAGAGAGAGTTGCTTGCGTGGCTTCATCTTTGCTCTCCGAGTGTGGCGCTGCTGTAAAAACCACTCTCACGTAGCTTTATTGAAAAAGCCACGGCAAATTTTTGCAGCGCCACTGATTTGTATGAACGTGAGACATCTGATAGTTTAATTGTCTTTGGTAGCACTCAGCCTTCCGCCTTGTGGACTTTTTATCATACTATACGTATATTGTAGGTAAAGCCTCCTCCTCTTTTTCAGTCTTCAGCGGCTTTATCATCTGGACCAAGCTTGCCTCCATGGCCATTATGAGTTCTGCACGTGCATTCAGATCCTATCATCATACTCACGTTGCTCGCTGCACCTTTTTTCGTAAGCACTCCTTTGCGCTGCTGTGGGTGCTGCCGGCAGATCAATGTTCTTCCAGTCCACCTGCACTTTCCACGTTCCGTAGTTGCTTCCATTCAGTAATGGAATTCTTACAACTGATGATGCCATGGCCGGGTTTTTCTTTTTTTTCTTAATTCCTTGTCCAATTTGCTCAATCAATGTTCCTGGTTTGGGTCTGGGCCCATAAGCGATTGATATTGTGCGTATTTGAAGTAACTGTCCTTATTCTATGAGTTGTGTAAGCGAAGTGAAAATTTATTTTTTCTATACTTCAATTCTACAATTGAATTTTCCCTAAAATGTAGTTCAATAATATTCAAAGTTTCACAAGTATTAAGTTAGTACAGTTATTACAGTACATTCCGTTTAGCTGCGTATTCGCTTAGGTACATTTTCTGCTTAGCTGCATTATTTGGCCAAAATACTACTTCGTAAACCGAATTTTCTTTGAAAATTTCACATTTAGCTGCATTTCACTTAGCTGCACTATTCCGTTTACCAGCCCTGTTTTTCAGCAAGTTTTCTTTGATTTGTATGAAAAATACTTCGTTTAGCAGCACTTGAAAATTTCGAAAAGTTTTTTTGGAAAATAGTATCGAAACAAATTTCCACATTTTCGAAATGGAGGCAATAGTTGTGAAATTGTCAAAAAAGAAATATTCGCAGGGTAAAATTACCGATTACTTTACATAAAATCATATCAGTAAGAATATGTATATAAATATTTTCATTATATCCAGTGTATACATACATATTAGGTATGCATAAGCATCTATAAGATAGCGGTTAATTTGCTAATAAAAATTTGTTCAGTCTTACACTGGTGTAATCTTTTCAAGAATTCAATAGATTCGTTCATGCAAAATTTTGATATATATAATATATCAATATTGATATAATATATATATATATAATATATATTTTGATATTTTTATATAGGTGCGCCAAGGATCTACTTTAAAAAAAATTTTGCTGTTTCCAAAAACTTTTCTAGATATTCCGCTTAGCTGCATTTTTCGCTTAAGTGCCCCAAATCATGTGCATCGAAGGTGAATGCAGCTAAACGGAATGTACTGTATCAACAGTTTCATTGCTGTGCGACTTATAGTTTAGCGGAATATTTGGGTCACAAAAAATGTTCCACGCCCCTTGTCCAACGCCCATCAAATCTTACCATTAGAATGACACATCTATGGGGCGACGCTGTACTGAATTGCAATGCTGTGCACCTTACAATTTCGAAGATATTCCATTATAAAGATTTTGCATGTATGCACCACCCACGCCCCCTCGTCCAATACCCGCCCCATTTCTTCTGTCGAAGGACATGGCTAAATAGTAAATCGTAGTGAATTTAAGTGATGTGTGACTTATGGTTCCAAAGTTCTCGGCTGAAAATGTGGACTGGTGCAAGAGTTTCACGCTCCATTTTCCTAAAATTTTCTTTCATAAAAATCTTGTTCTGACAACTACGAATACAACAAAAAAACAACAGCCAAATCGGTCCAGCCGTTGTGATTCGTGGTCAAACATGGCAGGGATTTTCCGACTTTTCCAATATATTTTCCGGAATATTATTTTCTCATAAACTTGAAATCGGTCGATCCGTTTGAGTGTGATGCGCTTACACACATACATCCACTTTTTTATATATATATAGAAGACAATTGAAACAATTGTTCTATCATGACAACAATTAATTGTATCATGACTCGCCTTCACTTCTAGAATCACAGATTGACTCACAATAAATAAATTTCTTGATTTTTAATAGGTGCTTAACTATATAAGAAATTGAAAAATATTGATTAATATGCATTTTATTGTATTAAAGTATGCAAAAATATGACTTTCAAGCGAAAAAACGTGGAATGTGCTTACAAACACTAAGAATTGGAAGCCATTTTTATGGAATTTTTCTAATTCGGAAATATATGTCACCGATTTTGTTGAGAATATTAAAAAAAAAACATTCATTTGCATCGAAACTGCTCCCTAGTTATTATCCAAAGGCTTAATGCTGATGTGCTAAAAAATGAATACCGATATTTACATGCGCCTTGAGATACAATCCACTCACAACACTTCAAACTTTTAATAGTAGTAAACGTTGTATTATAATATAAGTTTAATAAATGTTTTATTTAAATGCCATTATTTTTAGGGATGAAATCAACGTACGGCGAATGCATACAGCCGTAAAACTCAATGAAGTTATTGTAAATAAATCACAAGATGCCCAACTTGTTATAATGAACTTGCCTGGACCTCCTAGAGACACAAAAGTGGATCGCGAAAGCAATTGCATCCTTTTTTGACGTTTATGGATTAAGATACTAATAAGTAGGTAGTGAAATTTAATGCGCTACAAATCTTAATACGTAGAATATTCACATAAACAATTAATCTAAAATAGTGAACCACAGCGTACATTGAGAAAAAACATGCAATATCGCTCGCATCGCCTGTTTTGAGCGCTAGCATCCATAGTTTTTGACTCAATAATTTCAGAATTCTTCAGGGAATTGTATAATATAATTTTTCTTATTTCTCCTACCAGGAGCTGGAACCCTGCAATCGAAAGTTGAGAGAAATACACAACCAGAAGCAAAAATAATAAATCAGTATTTCAATTTTAGCAAACATTTTGACAATGTATGCGTAAAAGTCAGTGAACAAAATGAGAGATTCAATTTAACTTAATTTTATTTGAAAAAGTATTCTTTATAACATTTTGGTATTGTTTTATTTCACTTCAGCCTTTGGGCCGTTTTTCAGCTTTTTTTTATACAAAAATGTATAATAAAAAAAACCAAATTTTTTAGGGCAATCGGTAAAAATGTCGATATAAATATAATTAGTTGCTTTTTGTTAAAAAACAATTTGTCGAAAACATAAAATGGGCCTTTCGTTCCCATTTTGGGCGTTTTTTAAGAATATTTTGGAACAACAAGCAGCGTCGTTCGAAGTTTAGCTTTAGTGTCGTTACAGACTTCATCCGAGCAACATCACGCTCATTTGCTGAGCGTTTAAGGCTTGATTACACGTAACGAGTAGAGTGACGAGACAGCAACTCGAACGAGTACTCGTTTCGTCTAAACAGTAAGGCGAGTTGTTGATTGAGTCAGTGACCGAGTAGAGTGGCGAGAGAGTCACTAGAATCACATTTTGTTTACTAGGCCGAGTACTACTTTACCGTTATATTTTTCTCTTTTTCGCAGCGATTCGCGGTATCGCTCGTCACATGCGGAATCGCTCGTAACATGCGAAATGCGTCACACACCACTTTCCGCTCGGTTGAGTTTAATTGCGCGAGTTGCTTAGTCCATTTTGTGCATTGTAAAACCGAACTGACTCGCCACGTGTGAAAATACGTTTGAACAACTCGTCGCTTTTGCTCGCCATCCCAATTCTCTCGGCCTAGTACCATTTTGATGTCTCGCCACTCTACTCGTTACGTGTAATCAAGCCTTTACTCGCATTTTTGCACACCGAGTATTTTTGTTTGCGTATTTGTTTTATGAAATGTATAAAATCGAATAATCGATTACCACACAAAGATAAATCTTGTTACACATAAAAGCTTTTTAAGGTTAATTTTGCAAATTAATACTTATATTAAAGCAAAATAAATTGAACCTCTAATTTTGTTCAGTATATTCTAGGCATACCTACATTTCCAAAATGACGTGACGACAAATCAGCAACATTTGTTTGTTTGTTGCCAGTATGTTGCCGTTGAAATACATTTGTGTCTATTGCTCTCAGAGGTGTGTATTTTTTAGTCGTTGTGTAAATATCAAAGCGAGTGCAGTAAATGTAAAGTCAAAATATCAAAATGACTCATAAAAATAAAATATTACACATCGATCATTGAGGGAACAATAATATAAAGGTAAGTGGTAAATGTGGTGGTTTTGGAAGTAGTAAAATAACTTCAACTTTTTTATAATATAATTTGTAATAATTTTATAAATAACTAGCCCCGCGGCTTTGCACGCAAGTTCTCTTATTTCCCCCGATACAAATTCTTAACCCATTGTTGACCCGTCAGGTTGTGATTAAAAAAAAAAATGTGTCGAATTATCTTTGATTTCAAGTGTTTTCAAAAATTTTGAAGTCAAAAGGCCCATTAAATCATGTTGGTTGGTTGGTTAGTTGGTTGGTTTACCACGGTAAATTTCGATTTTCTGAAAAATGAAAAGCACGTTAAAATTATTTCCCGATTGAAGTGCTTTTGCTAAGTTTGAAGTCGAAAGGCCCAATAAATCTTGTTTCTCCATACAAACTTTTAAACCATTGTTGACCCCGTTAGATTTTGATTTAAAAAAAAAAACATGTGTCAAATTATTTCACCAAGTTTGAAGTCAATGTGTCCATTGATTCATGTTTTTTCACAACTTCTCCATACAAACTTTTAACGCGTCGTTGATCCCGTCCGATTTTAATATTCGGAAAAATGAAAAACACGTATCGAGTTATTTTATATTTGAAGTACTTTCACAAAATTTGAAGTCAAAGGCTAAAAAAAATGTGTCTCTCCATCAGGGGCGTAGCCAGAACTTGGCCATGGGGGGGGTTTTGAAAATTTGTTTGCCAATTTAATATTAAAGGGTGATTTTTTAGCAACTTTTTTTTGGCAACACTGTTTTTGGCAGCTTAGCTTTTTTCGTGTAACATGTTACTGTCAAACATGTTCAGTTTGGTCTATAATTTAACCATGAATCGACTTACAAACGAAAAACGCCTGCAGATTATTGAATTTTACTATCAAAATTCATGCTCGGTTAAGAAAGTGCATTGTGCACTTCTTCCATTTTATGGTCAGTTTGTGCGACCTTCTGCGGCGGCTATTCGGAATTGTGTGACTAAATTTCGCACCAAATTTACATTATTGGACATTAAACCACCAACACGCATACGTAGAGTGCAGACAGAGGAAAATATCGCAGCTGTATCCGCCACACAGCACGCGAAACAATGGCCCAATGGAGAGGCGAGTTCGGTGAAACTGTTCACGTTTGGGGCCGGTCAATTGGCCGCCTAGATCGTGCGATTTAACGCGTTTAGACTATTTTTTGTGGGGCTATGTTAAGGCTCATGTCTATAGCGACAAGCCCGTAACGGTTGACGCTTAGAAGCCAATATTGAAGAATTTATTCGTGAGATACCGACCGATATGTTGGAGAGAGTATGCCAAAATCGGACCCAAAAATTAAATATTAAATAAATTTTATGTGTTTGTTTTTTAAATTAAATCCGAAGGCTATTAAAAAACCCTTTACATGCTTTTTAAAGTAAACTGCTCTTTTCAAAGAGGGCATTTTGTGGTGGTGCCACCCATATGTGACTTAGTGCAATTAAAATTTCATGAAATTATGTTCGAAGTAAGAGTATGTTTTGTCACTGGTACAAAAATTCGATGCTAATTTGCAAAAAGGAAATATTAAGTTTTGTTTTAAAGTTGGTAGAACTTTAAGCGAAACATTTCAATTGATGGACCAAGTTTATGGTGATGATCGCTTATCCCGTGGCAGAGTTCATGAGTGGTACACGCGATTTAAAAACGATTGTCGGACATAAATGATGACCAACGTGTTAGCCAACTGAAACCCGCAATCAGCGCAGATTCCGTCAAAACTTGACGGTAGTTCATCATAGATCAGCCAAAATCGACTTGAAATTGGATTTAACCTTCGCTTTCCTTATACCCACCCGGGTGATCTTTTTAATATTCATGTTCAATATCCGCCAGAGTGTTTATCCAAAGTAGTTATGATTTCGACTTACAGAACATATTCGACAGTAGTTTTCAATAACATAAAATAAATTTTTTTGGAAATATTAGTCATGCTTTATTTGTTATTTTTGTTATTTTGTATACCACATACCCACACGGGTGGTCCCAGGCGCTTCCGTATCGCATTTACCTGAACTTTTGGCTATCGAAAGACGCCATCTCATCGATAGACACTTGTGACTGATTTTTGACTAAAAGTTTAATTTTAACCATCAACCACTCCTCGTTTTCACCTGATGCGGCATCGTGCGTCTTTCACCTTTTCAAAAAAATGCATTTACCGATTAAACAAAGGCGTTTTGAGGACGTAGAAGCCATCCAAAAGGCTTGCACCGACATCCTGAAGGACATTCCAGCCGACGACCTAAAACACTCATTGGACATGCTTTTAGATCATGCAAATAGCTTTACTGAGCCTGAAGGGGACTATTTAAAACAATCATATCGTTTTCACCAACAAAATTTGTTGTTGTTATTCTTTCAAATGTTTAAAGGTGAAAAGACCTTTCTGCTAATGTAGGAACGTACATACCATGCATAGCAGGAGCGTAGCCAAGGGAGGGGTTTAGGGTGTCAGAACCCCCCCATAGCCTATAATTTGTCAACATTTTCAATCACTATGCATCGTATGTACGTTCCCACATTAGCAAAAGGTCTTTTCATCTTTAAATATTTAAAAGAATATTAACAAAACCTTTTTTGTACCGAAACTAATTTGTTTTTTTAATAGTCACGTTTAGGCTTAATGCAGCGATTTGCATGTTCTAAAAACATGTCTAAAGAGCAGTTTAGTTCGTCGACCGGAATGTCCTTCAGGATGTCGGTACAAGCCTTTTGGATGGTTTCTACGTTCTCAAAGCGCTTTTTTTCATCGGCAAATGCATTCTTTGAAAAGGTGAAATTCGCACGGTGCCACATCATGTGAAAACAAAAAAAAACAGTCAAAACAAGTGTCAATAGATGGGATGGCATCCTTCGATAGCCAAATGTTCAGTTAAAATGCAATAAATTTATGCTATTGAGATGCTTAACCTTCGCCTTACTAAAGATGATCCCAGGCACTTCCGCTGCTATTTTGAGTAAACTCACAATAAATATATAATAATTTATAAATTTTTTTCATACTTCAGTATTTAGTATCTTTCTCTGGCGATAGTTCGTATTTCGAAAAAAGGCCTAACTTTAATGATTTATTTTGAGACTATGAAAATATTAGAAGATTTCTTTCCAGAGGGTTTATTGAACACATAATGAGGTACGCAAAAAAAAATTTATCGTGAGTTTTAATCAAAATGGTAGCGAAAGCGCCTGGGATCACCCAGGTACATTTGTATAAAAAATGACAAAATTCAAGTTTAAACATGAACAAATTTCAAAAAAACTATGTTTTCTTGTTATTGAAAATTACCTTAAAATTTGTGGAGATATTAAACATGAATATTAAAAAGATCACCCGGGTGGGTATAAGTAAAGCGAAGGTTAAATCCAATTTCAAGAATTTCAATGAAGATTTTGGCTAATCTTTTATGAATTACCGCCCAATTTTGATCTACGGTGATCGCGGATTCAGTTGGCTAACACGTTGGTCATCATTTATGTTCTGACAATCGTTTTTCAATCGCTTTTACCACTTATGAACTCCACCACGGTATAAACAAAAATCGCCATAAACTAAGTTCATCAATTTAAATGCTTCGGTTAAAGTTTAAACATTTTTAAAACAATAGTTAAGATTGGATCTTTGTTCGATGCACATTTTTGTACATACTTCCACTTCAGATGCAATAACTTCGCTTTCAGTCCACCGAATTTCATGAAATTTTTACTAAAAATCAGGTTTTTAATGCATTAAGTCACATAAGCCACAACCAAATGCCCTATTTGGAAAGTGCACTTGACTTTAAAAAACATGTAATACTAAACTGGCATAAAAAATTTTTTAAAACCCCCCCCATGACCAAGTTCTGGCTACGCCCCTGATACATAGTGAGTACAAATTTTTAATAATTATAGGCCATGGGGGGGTTCTGACACCCTAAACCACCCTTGGCTACGCCCCTGCTCTCCATATGTATATACTTTTAACCCGTCGTTGATCCAGTTAGATTTCGATTTTGAAAATAATGAGAAACACGTTTATAATTTAGAAGAATTATTTTCGATCCAGAGTATTTTCAGGAAGTTCGAAATCAATATGTCTATTAAATCACGTTTCTTCTTACAACACCTTAACACATGTTTTGGACCTTTCGACCCCGAATTTCAGCGGAGGTTCATTCTTCAAGATGTACCTACAGTTCAAAATTCAAAGTTTGTAGCTTCAGCGATTTGGGCTGGGCGATGATAAATCAATCAGCAGGTCAGTCAGGACAAACAATCTATGTATATAAAAATGGAGGCGGTACCACTCCCCCTTGTCCAATGCTCACAACTTTCTTCTAGTCGAATTATGCTACTAAGTAGAAAGTTCGTAGGTACCAAGTTTCATTGATGTGGATTTACAGTACTGCGTAAATGTACCACGCCCTTTGTCCAAAGCCAATCAAATCTCACCAGTAGAATGACACATCTATGGAACTACGGTGCACCAACTTTCAATGCTGTGCGGCTTACATTACATTAAGCACCATACCCTCTGTCGAAAGATATGACTAAACGTAATTTCATTGCTGTACGACTTATAGTTCAGCGGAATATTTGGGTCACGAAAAATGTGCCACGCCCCTCGTGCAACAACCATCAAATCCTTCCAGTAGAATGACACATCTATGGAACGACGCTATACTAAATTTCAATGCTGTGCACCTTACAATTTCGAAGATATTCCATTATTAAGATTTTGCTTGTATGGGTGGTGCCACGCCCTCTCGTCCAATACCCGCCCCATTCTCTCAGTCGAAGGACATGACTTAATAGTAAGTTCGTAGTGAATTCAATTGATCTGTGACTTATGGTTCCAAAGTTAATACTTAAATAATAATAATTGACTGGGACGACAGCCCGATTACGAGACTAAGGCCTACCCGCAATCATCCGTGTTGTGCGTGCGAATTTGTACTTGGTTGGAAGGGACCTACAGTTTTATGCCGATTCCAAACGGCGAGTTGGGAGCTTTTTCATAGGCAATTTTATCTATTGTCTAATTCTGTCTCTCAGACTCTCGCAATCTTCAAATGGACCTTGACAACGTTGTCCTTTGGTGTGATGAAAATAAGCTTAATTTAAATATAAATAAGTGTTTCCATGTGCCTACTCAAAATCCCGGTCCCCTATTCCCACTTCTTACCACATTGGTGGCTGTCACTTAGTGAATCCTACTGAAATTGCTGATCTTGGTGTCGTGTTTGATAATAGGTTCTCTTTCCAAAGTCATTTAAACAGCACGATTGCAAAGGCATACTTTATGCTGGCCTTTGTTCGCCATTTCAGTTCTGATTTTACGGATCCGTATACTCTAAAGTTGCTCTATACCTCCCTGGTACGGTCTAAGCCAGAGTACGCGGCCTTCATTTGGAGACCCTACTATGTGTGTCACATCAATCGACTTTAACGAATCCAAAAAAGGTTTCTTCGTTATGCCCTACGTTCTAGATGTCTACTTATTAATCTAAAGTCATTGGAGGGTAGGAGGAGTATTCTCTCACTTACCTTTGTCTTTAACCTAATACGGGGTGCGATAGACTGTCCTTACCTACTCGGTCGCATCAATTTTTTTATTCCGCAAAGGTCGTTAAGAAATCATGCCACATTCGCTTTGGAGAGAGGGAACAAATTACGCTTCTTTTGCCCCAAATTTTAGAGCTTTAAAAGAAATCAACTTGCTCTCAAATTCTTTTGTTTTGGATTTTTCCTATTCCGAAACTCATTTTAAATTGCTGTTGAATGAATTAATTAGCTAGGATATTTATATATTTCACTTATGTACATCTCGTAGTAATCTGTACGAACTGTATTAAACTTCTGGATTACTTTAAACAAATATAGGGTTTCTCATCATGAGCTGAAAAAGTAAATAAAGAAAAAAATCAATTAAAATTTTAATTTTGATGAAACTTTATTATCAAAATAATATTTGGTTTGTGCCAATAGTAATGGAATATGACATCATTCAAATGACCGCCACGAGCAGCCTGGCACACCTCGATTCTTTTTAGCTAATTTTCGATGACTTTTTTTACATATAGCAGGCTGTAAGGCGCCAAGAACTGCACGTACGTTGTCCCTCAAATGCTCCAGAGTCTGCGGATTGTCTGCATAGACTTGGTCATGGCTCAATAATAAGGTTATAGCATCCCCGCAATACCAAAAACCACATGTATTTTGTTGGTAGGATCGTTTATCGCTACTGTCAAAATCAGTTAATATTTTCCGACGAAAGAGAGAGAAACTGAAAACAAACAAAAGTGATTGTTGCCAGACGGTGCTGTATTTGAGTGAAAAAAACGGGAAAAGTGCTCAGGTCAGTTGTTTTCAGTCAGGTATTTTCATTTCAACCGATGCGGCAACACAGCACACCGACGATTTTGACAAAAGCGATAAACAATCAGCCGGTGGCTTGCTACAACCTTATAGTTGAGCCATGGACTTGGTCTTTCGCGTAGCCCCAAAGAAAAAAGTCCAAAGGGTTCAGATCACACGATCTTGACGGCCAACACGGTCGTGTTGTGTGACATATAGCGCCGTCCTGTTGAAACCACATCTCCTCCACATCCATATCTTCGATCTCTGGCAGGAAATACTCGGTTATCATACGGCCATAACGTTCAGAATTGACGGTAACGGTCTGTCCTTCGTCATTTTCGAAGCAGCAATATTTTCGGCCGAACGAGCAGGGCGATTACGTATTGGCCTCTGTACATCTTGTACAGAACCAGTTCGTTCGAATTTCGCCAATAAATCCGAAATTGTTGACAAAACAGGCCTTCCGTGACGTCCGAAATCCTTCCTTAGTGCGCGAAAAGTGGTGCTCAAATTTTCACCATTTTTGTAGTGAATTCTCACTAAATCGGTCCATTTTCATAAATAGCAAACACTAAACTACAATATTAACACAATGCAACGACAGATGACAGCTGCGGTTGTTGAACGCAGGGCTGTCAAAGTTTTCGATTCGAAATGAAAAACCCTGTACATTGAAACAACAACAATTTTATCCGTGACCGGGATCATTTTACCAGCAGCATAACATCGCCCTACGCCACAACAACCACCATTTCAATATACACGAGCGGAGACGTTGCGAACAAGAACATTGCTTTTTGCTGTTGTTGTTCTCGCAAACTGTTGAGCGCGAGCAAATTTCCTGCAACCTATGCCTATGCCTATAAATAAATAAATAAATTTTACTCTCAGAGATTTGCCATTTCCTGCTGAGAGGACAGCCGCCGAAAGAAAACTTGTTTTTTCCTTTTTTTCGGTGTTAGCAGCAAAGTTATCGTCTGCAAATTAGGGCTGGTGAAAAAGCGCCACGCCCCGTTTTCCTAAAATTTTCTTTCATACAACCTTGTTCTAACAACTACGAATATAACAAAAAAAAAACAGCCAAAACGGTCCAGCTGTTCTCAAGTGATTCGCGGTCAAACATGGCAGGGATTTTCCAACGGATTTTCCGGAATTTTCTTTCGCATAAACCTGAAGTGACTCAACAAAAAAATTCTTGGAAATCGGCCGATCCGTTTGAGTGTGATGCCCTTACACACATACATCCACTTTCTTTTATATATTGTTACGAAAATTAGCTCTCTAAGTTCGTTTTTGGATTGTGCTTGAAAAATAAAAGCACTTCAATTATTCAGCGCAAACGCAGACAAAAACTAACAATCACTTTGTTTACAGATTTACACTTTTCTTGTCTTGACACTTGTTACGACTTTGCTTGTTCAAATCAGACTCCCTCTCTGCGCTGCAACCGGCTGCCTTTAATATCTACGTAATATGAATTTGAAAAATTTATCGGTATAAATTTTATTAGGTCACAAGGCAACATAGCCTACATGAATGCCAACATTGCACAGCAGAAATTCATGGTATTGTTTTTTGTATCAATAAGAACGCACACTTTACTGTACGCCTTTGCGAATTCACATGGTTCATTATTCATAGCAGAACCGAAAGCCATGGAAATTCAATTTGCTTTTCATCTTGTGCAGTTGCTCGTATTGTTTTCATTCGCCTCAGCGAACACACAAGCAACACGCACATTTATTTTCACACGGACACACACCCTTGCATATTCGACACACACACCCCGCAATACCAAAAACCACATGTATTTTGTTGGTAGGATCGTTTATCGCTACTGTCAAAATCAGTTGATATTTTCCGACGAAAGAGAGAGAAACTGAAAACAAACAAAAGTGATTGTTGCCAGACGGTGCTGTATTTGAGTGAAAAAACGGGAAAAGTGCTCAGGTCAGTTGTTTTCAGTCAGGTATTTTCATTTCAACCGATGCGCCAACACAGCACACCGACGATTTTGACAAAAGCGATAAACAATCAGCCGGTGGCTTGCTACAACCTTATAGTTGAGCCATGGGTACGCCGTCTCGTGCCCATCAGCACAGCACAGCTCGCAATTGATGTTCCTTGTCGAACATCCCAACAGAGAATGAAGGTGAACTTCGAAAATTGAAGTTTGCCGAAGCCAGCGACAAAACTTCGTATAGCCGAAGTACGTGTGGGACCTACTGTGCTAGATTTGCGTGACCGACAAATTTTGTACTGCGTGACACCTCTATGTGTTTATTTGCTTAGTGCTTTTATACTTGTTTGGTTATCGCGCCGATTGTTCTTGCACATTCCAGTTGGACTCTCTCTCTCGATCGTTCTCGCACAGCCCATTACCATCGCCGGCCGTACTCCAAAGTGCATGCCTAAAAGTATGCCCGTAAAAGCATTCACGCATAGCACAGCGACAGAGTGCCTCATCGTTACACTGCCCACCACTTAGACTTGTTCGTCCCGAACAGGTGCCGAGGCTCCGCCGGAGTAAGACCCTGTACACCACGTCATTAATCTTTGTCACGACTTTGTACGGTCCTTCCCATGATGTTTGAAGTTTTGGAGACAACCCTTCCTTCCACTGCGGGCAATTGAGCATTACCAGATCGCCTTCTTGGAACCCTGCTGAGTTAGTTCGTAGACCATATCTGGCTTTTAACCTGTTTTCGACTAGTTGTGTGCGGCTCCGCGATCTTCTCATCGGCCCTTTCGCCGCCGAACACCGATCACGGCCTCTGATCCACTCGGCGACAGACTCCTGGCATCCTACGCAATAGAACCGCCTTCTTATCTTGGCGACAGTTTTTGCGATGCCTAGGTGCCCTCCATTGGAGTCGTTATGGTTTGCCTCGATGACATCGTCGATCCGGCCTTTCGGGACCACTATTAGGGATTTTCTGGTCCTGCCATCCCTGCTCTCCCACTCGCGGTATAGGCGTACTCTCTGCGCTTTGCCTTTGATGACTTTTGCGAGATCCGTATCCTCGCGCTGGTCTTTCTGTAGCCTTTCCGCAAGCCAATCTTCCTCTTGCAGAACTCTTACCGACCGAACATGCACAATCTGTCCCTTGTTTTCGGCTTGCGAATCATGCCTGCGCTCGGTTCTGCAATAATGGTATGGCAGTGCGTCAGCCCATCTTGGCGACGTCTGCTGTTCAGAACGCTTCTCCCGCAGATGGCAATCTCGTGTTATGTGGCCTGGCTTGCCACATCGCCAGCAACTGACTTTAGATAAAACAGCCCGCGGCCTCGCTGGTGCCTCTGAGCTCACTGTCTGGCTTTGCGTGACACGTCCAGATTGGGCTCGACGCCTTTCCGCAGATGAATGTCGAAAACTTCCCCTCCAGGCCGCCTCATACGTCAATGCGCTTGTCACGGTCTCACGGAATGTCGGCTTCATCATCATCAATGTACTCACACGTGTCTCCGGATCAAGAATGCCTCCGATAAACGCCTCGATCTTCAGCCTTTCCAAAACTTCCATGCTGAATTCTGGGTAGGACAGTGGTACCAGCCGCTCAATATCTGCCGCATACGCCTGCAGCGCCTCGTCGGGTCTTTGTCTACGGTTCTTCAGCTCGCAGTAATACAGCATTTGGTTGTGCTCGTCACTGTATTTGGCCGCCAACGCTCTTATGACGGTCTCGTAATCACCTCTCAAACCTTCCGGAACTGTTTTTTTACCTCAGCCGCAGAATTTTCCTGAAGCTTGTTATGTGATGTGAGGGTGGGCAGGAAGGCTACAAGCCTTCCATAGCACTCAGTCCATTTCGGACCATTGTACTATACCCATGGGGGATAGGGAAGGAAAATGAGGGTAATATATCATATTTCACCCGTTTTTTGAATTGCGTATGCAACACTGTCTTTCTAACATATGTTACAGCACACATTTCAAGCGGATGGGGAAAGGGAGGGGGAGAAGACCTACAGTTTAACGCTGAATCCGAACGGCGATTGGCAGTTTTTCGTTCACAGAGCGCACTTGTGCGATTCTTGTAATTCTCATCTGCTTCATGTGGATAGCGATAGAAGTAGACGAGTTTTTCACCAGCCCGAGCCAGGAATCGAACCTGGGGCCTTTGGTTTGAGAAGCCAGCGCGCTACCCGCTGGACTATCGAGGCCGACTTCCTGAAGCTTGGTGGACAGCTCGCAATATGCGCTTTCGCACCTGCGCCGATATTTCATGGGTCGCCGCTTCCATTTTAGCCATTTCTTGATTCGTAGTTTCCAGTTTCGCTGCCATTTCCCGATTCGTAGTTTCCAGTTTCGCTTCCATTTGCGCCGACATTTCGCGATTTTCACGGTTGGAAGCCTCGAACATGCCTTTCATTGCAACCATTAGCTGGCTCATGTCTAATGTTTGTAATGGCGCAGCCGCTGCAGCCGTACTTGGCAGCGATGCAGCACCAGCAGGCGATTCCTCCACCTTGGCCGGCGCCTCGTGATTCACATGCCTCTCGCAAGCGCAGCTGCAACTCCACCTTTCCGCCAGCAGTCGGCAAATTCCAGGCAGCCAGCTCCTTTTTCAGCTGGTCCACCTTCAGCAGCTCAAGTTTAACCATGTCTGCATTTTTATAATTTTATTTATTTTTTTGTTTATTTTCAGTAGCACAATCCCACTTCTGACACCAAATGTTACGAAAATGAGCTCTCTAAGTTCGTTTTTGGATTGTGCTTGAAAATAAAACAACTTCATTTATTCAGCGCAAACGCAGACAAAAACCAACAATCACTTTATTTACAGATTTACACTTTTCTTGTCTTGACACTTGTTACTACTTTGCTTGTTCAAATCAGACTCCCTCTCAGCGCTGCAACCGGCTACCTTTTATACTTGTTTGGTTATCGCGCCGATTGTTCTTGCACATTCCAGTTGGACTCTCTCTCTCGATCGTTCTCGCACAGCCCATTACCATCGCCGGCCGTACTCTAAAGTGCATGCCTAAAAGTATGCCCGTAAAAGCATTCACGCATAGCATAGCGACAGAGTGCCTCATCGTTACAATATATAGACTAGCTGGGCCCCGCGGCTTTGCACGCGCGAGTTATATAAAGTAGGCTTCCATTTGTTTTATAAATGAAACTCGTTTTGTTTCCTTTATCTTAGTCGACAACGACTTTATTTAGTTATTTATTGTTTGAGCTACCGGATCGTGTAGAATCCAAAAATCGACTGACTGCTGCGATGCTGCTGGATGCAAGAAGATCGGTGAACACTGCAGAGTCAGATATCTAAAATGTGCTGACTCTGTGCATTCCTTCACGTACCGACTCGTTGCCTTTAGGTTGCAGTTCAGTGCAACGAGTCGGTTCGTTTATGGCTAGGGTGTCCCCTGCCATAACTCCCCTAGGGCCACTCTTAGAACTCTCCTGAGTTCTTTTATTGAGGATTTTGATTTTTACAGATTTTTTTCTTAATACTTTTACAACTATAAATATTGCTAGATACCAACACTATTATTAATAGGGTAATATTTATGCCATAGGAAACATTTTTATGATACTTTAATTCTGTAATTTCTTTTAGGTTTTCAAAATTATTTAATACAATATTATCAAAACTTACTTTTGATTCATAAGATTGGTTTAGCATTTTCACAGGATGTACAAGTTGTATTTGTTGTATTTTACAATTTGCGAAGTTTATAATATAATTATTTTGCAGTATGAAGTTCCTTTCATCGCAATTCTGTATGAGACTTTCATTATGGGCATTCTTTATTAATAAGGTGTCATCACCTATTTCTTGAATTGCTGTTTTATTATTGTACTTAAATTCACAATCGTTAGAAAAGATACAATTCTTACTTAGCTTTAATTTTTTCAATATAGTATTTTCTTTATATACAAAATGTTCCTTATTTATTGTTACAATTAATTCATCTTCTTGATCTATTTGCAATTTTTCCTTATTTGGCAGTGGCGTAATTAATTTTACATATTTTTTTAAAAAACTTTTTGGGATTTGTATTGCGAATATTATTGCTTCATTTTTGAATGCCACGACTCCTACTTTGGCCAATTTTAATTTATAAAAATCTATTTCGAAACCATCTATTTTTTCCTTTGTTAACATTCCCGGATGTACTAAATTATTTTTAGCGGCAGCTATGTTATCCTGAATTTCGTCAATTTTTTTTTCAATACATATGCCTTAGTTTGTTCATTTGGTCATTGTATAAAACTAATTTTGCTAATTCTTTATCTTCCTTCTGTATTTGATTCAGTCCTCTTAAAAATTTATCCCTGTCCTTTTCTATTATGGTTTTCATTAGGTTAATAGAATTATTAAAGTGCTTGTTTATGACGATTTGTTTATTTACGTTTGCTATGGCGTTGTGATTGTTTTTCTCTATTACTTCTAAGTGACTAATTACACTGTGCGACAGCATTTTTCACACTGGAAAAAATCCATATGGGCGTGAAACTAGAGACCAAACATAGTAATGCTGCGTACTCAGTTTTTCATTTCTACATCCTTTGTCCTTTTAAAAGGACTTCAAAATTTTGAAAGGGATAAAAAATAAAAAAAAATATAAAAAATACTTAACCTCGTTAGAATCTGGCGATATGTATATCAAATGAAAGAAGAAAGGCTCAAGAATTTAAATAAAATTGATTTGTTATCTATTTGTACAAAAAGGATATGAAAAAGATCCTTTGAAAATTTTAATCCTTTATATCCTTGAAAATTTATATAAAATTTTCTTGAAAAGTAAGTATGTTAAAACCTAAAATCTCCTTGATTACGTGTAAAAATTTCATTATTCTCGCTTCATTGAGTTTGTATCTTTTTATTATTTAAAATACTGATACTCAAATAAATTAGAATTTTTGTACTTCATTAGACTTGCATCTTCCGCCTTTTTTTTTAATAACTTTCGAACTAATAAAGTTAGAGTAATGAAATTTTCACACGTGATCAAGGAAATTTTGGGGTTTAACATACTTACTTTTCAAGAAAATTTTATATAAATTTTCAAGGATATAAAGGATTACAATTTTCAAAGGATCTTTTTCATATCCTTTTTGTACAAATAGATAACAAATCAATTTTATTTAAATTCTTGAGCCTTTCTTCTTTCATTTGATATACATATCGCCATATTATAACGAGGTTAAGTATTTTTTATATATTTTTTATTTTTTATCCCTTTCAAAATTTTGAAGTCCTTTTAAAAGGACAAAGGATGTAGAAATGAAAAACTGAGTACGCAGCATTACTATGTTTGGTCTCTAGTTTCACGCCCATATGGGTTTTTCCCAGTGTGAAAAAATTTTTTCATTTTTGTCGCACGGTGTTATGTCCTGTCTGTCTTCATCGTCCATTACCTCGAAAAGCCATTTGTACATCGTGCCTCCCAAATTAATCAAACCTCTCTTCTTTCTTCCCTCTTCCTTGGGTGTAATGGATTTAATTTTTGCTTTGATTACACTGCACAACAAAATCAAATTTTTTCCAAAATAACAAGGTTCTGACATCGGATTCTGGTAGAGGGGACCAAACAAAAATATACGTGTATCGGCGTTTTGAAAGTTTACGTCTGAATTTTTTTTTAGGGGGGGTCAAAGTTTTCCCCTTTTTGCTCATTCTCATGGTGAATCGGCATACGAAAACCATGTAACCTCACATTTTAGGTATATGATGTGTTCAGCAATTTGATCTAAAATACTACGAAGAACATTTTTGTGGAGCATTTTAACCCTGTAGCTCCTATTTATATGGGTCAATTTGACCCTTTTTTCTAAAATGCCAAAAATGTCCTGTAAAACAGGACTTTTTAAGGACAAAATGTAACACGAAAATATTCGCCATAAAATTCGACTATAGGTCTCTGAATACATCAAAGCTCAGAAATTAACTTGAACGCCAGAATTAAGCCAAAACTGAAAATGTGTTTAAGTGTTTATTTCGTACTTAGTCAAAATTGGTTCTAAATGTCCTACAAAACTTGCACGTGGAATAGCAGATAGAAGAGCAACCAATATTCCAAAAAAACAATGGGAGCCGAGAGCTGACGGGACATGGTTTTCGTATGCCGATTCACCATGAGAATGAGCAAAAAGGGGAAAACTTTCACCCCCCTAAAAAAAAATTCAGACGTAAACTTTCAAAACGCCGATACACGTATATTTTTTTTTGGTCCCCTCTACCAGAATCCGTTGTCAGAACCTTGTTATTTTTTTTTTTGTTGTACAGTGTTATTTTAATTTCATTAAAAAGAAATCCTTTGTTACCTATTTCTGTCTGTCTTATATTCTCCTGAATTTCTTCGACCAACTCTGTTAACTCTTTTGGGTGTATGATATGCAATATTGTATTTACTTCGTTGACAATTTCTACTTCGTTGAGTTGGATCATGGTGTACCCTGCCTCTTCAGCTATCGGCGATACTTGCAGGAACGCTGTGACCAGTTTCATTGCGGTCACCAAAAACATTATTATCCACATGGCCTGAAAGTATGTTGACGTTGGACTGTTAGTTGGAGGGACAAACACAAAAAATGTTTGTTTTTTTTTCTATATATCCCCATTATGTGCTATTATGCTAATCCTATCATCTTCCTCTTCATTATTTAACTTCTCAACTCTATCGAATTTAAATGGCCTCTTTATGTTTGCTACATGGACGTTTTGTAGGGGGTTAATTCGGAAATAAGGTTGATCTTTATGCCGTACTCTCTTATAGTTTTTTATTGGTCCCGTTGATCTTTGTTCTTCGTAGTCTTCCCTATTTCTATTTCTTTCGTTTATTATATGTTGTTTTGTCCGGTCTATCCTGTCTTTTAAGATGGTTGGATCGATACTGTCTTTTGCGAATTTAGGTGAACATTTTATGGTTGAGTGATAGCGATCATTATAGTTACCTATAACGATCTGTATCCTCATTTCTGTTGATAGGCTTGGATCCTCAATTCCTGTTAGTTTTTCTAACAGGGTTGAGTGTAACCTCTCAACGTCTGCGTTGCCTGTGTGACTGTTTGGTGTGGTTAGGTGTACTTCTACTCCTTCTGTATTTAAGAACTGTATCAACTGTTCGGCTCTGAATTCGTTGTCCATGATTATTTTTTTCGGCTTCCCGCATTTTGCAAAATGTTCTATTATTATAGATTTCTTTGCTCTCCAATTCCTATCTGTTATGTTGTACCCGACTGCAAATTTTGTTAGCTTTTCAATCACTGTGACAAACGACTGTTTCTTAAAATGAAAAATGTCGATGTGAATTACTTCGTTTTTGTCGGTGGGTGTTTCGGTTAGCTGAAATTTCGGTCTGATTGGTTTCCTATCATATTTAATCTGTTGGCATTTTTGACAGTTACTAATTATCAGCTGTATGTGCTCTTTCAGTTTTGGATAAAATATTTTATCCTTAAGCGTATTGTAGGTCTCATTTATTCCACTATGCAGCGATTCATTATTGTGATAGAGTGAGATTTGTTTATGTAACGCTTCTTCTTGCAGTTTGTCTGATGCTCTCTTCGTACACTTTATAAATTGTAGTTTACTATTGCAGGAAAACAGAGATATTAATAAAAGTTGAACTTTGTGATAGTCTGATTCGGTGGTTTCCGAGAAAATTCCAACTTTGCCTCCTTTAATGTGCCTTTGTAAAATTGCTTTGATATTATTTTCATTTTCCATTGGATTAATTTGTATTATTTTCTGTTATGTATAGTTTGAATTTCAGCTTGGGGACTGTAGGTTAGTATGATTTGAGTTTTATATTTGTTTACTATTTCTTCTTTTATAGCAAAGTGTTCTAATAATTCTTCCTCCGCAGAGTGAATTGTATCGGACATGTTCAAGTTCGATTCTTTATCGTTATTTTCGTTTATTTTCGGCGAATTCTCTATGCGGCTCAGGAAATCTGCTACTACGTTATTTTTTCCACGCAGATATTCGATTTCATAATTATACTCCTGCAATTTTAAAAGCCACCTTTGATGGCGTTGGGAGAATTCCTTCCCTTTGTATTTGTTATTTAAGTACATAATTGGATTGTGGTCTGTGATGATTTTAAATTTTTTCCCATGTATATAGGGTCTAAGATAAGTGACTGCGTATATAATTGAGAGAAAATCTTTGTCCGTAGTGGCTTATTTTCGTTCATGATCGTTTAGTGTTCTGGATATATAGCATACTGGCTGACCTTGCTGAGATAACACAGCTCCGATTGCATAATCGCTAGCGTCAGTTGTAATTGTGAACTCTTTGTCATATTCTGGGTATTTCAAAATTGGATGGGAGGCAATCAAAGATTTTAAATTTTCGAAACTTGCAACATATTGGGGATCATTTATATTTATTTTACAGCCCTTTTTTAGATACTTTATCATTGGATAAGCGATCCTCGAATAGTCCTTTATGAACTTTCTGTAATATCCTGTTGCTCCCAAAAATCCTTTTAGTTATTTCTCAGTTTTTGGAATTTCTAATTCTTGAATGGTCACAATTTTATTTGGATTGGGCTTAATGCCCTCCTTGGTCAATATATGGCCTAGGAACTCAGTTTCTTTTTTTAGAAAGCTACATTTATCCACTTGAAGTTTTAAGTTATGTTCTTGTAGTCTATCGAAGATTTTTTGCAGCGAATTCATGTGCTCTTGTAATGACGTAGAAAAAATTTGTATGTCGTCTAAGTACACGACACATACTTTATTTATATATTCTCTTAGAATCTCATTCATGAATCTCTGAAAAGTGGCTGGGGCATTTTTTAGCCCGAAAGGCATTCTAACATACTCGTATAGACCTGCCGGAGTAACAAAGGCTGTTTTTTCGATATCCCTTTTTGCCATGAGAATTTGATGGTAACCTTTAGCCAAGTCCAGGGTGCTAAAGTACTGCGCTTTTCCTAGCGTGTCTAAGATTCCATCTATGTTCGGCAACGGGTATTTATCGTCAACACTAATTTGGTTAAGTCTCCTGTAGTCAACCACTAAGCGAAATTTTTTATTTCCTGAATTATCGGTTTTCTTTGGCACTATTATAATAGGTGATTGACTTTCTAGTTCTTGAATTTGTTTCATAGCTTCTTCTTCATGTTTTTGTGGTAGCCTATATAATCTCGAGTTAATTTGCTGATCTGTGGTAGTTTTTATTTCATGAACCACTGTTTGCGTACTTGTTAGTAGGTCCCCCTCTTTATATATTAGTTTTTCGTATTTTTTCAGCAATTTTTCGACCCCTTGTCTTTCATCTGATTTGAGATGATCGAGTTGAATTTTGTGAATTTTACTTGTCTCCAATAAGTAAATCTGTTCTTCCACTATTTTTGTATGAAATGGAATTCTAACACCATTTTGTAGTTCCATTTCTTTATTTTCAATGTCGATTATTTTTATGTTTTTTAAAATAAAGTCGTTTCCTAATATAAGGTCATATGGTTTTTCGAAGTCCATTTTTAACCATCGCATTCTGGCATTTTGCGGGTATCTAAATTCTAGTGGGCATGGTGTCTTAACTCTTTCATTCGACGTCCTTATTTCTCCATTGAGTGTACTGACTATTGTTTTATTTTTTTCTAGCACCGGTAAATTATACTTTTCGAAGCTTGCGTTTTTCATTATGCTTATTGTAGAGCCTGGGTCTACTAATACACGCCATTTCTTATTGAAAAGGGTGAGTGAAATTAAAATTTTATTTTGATTTTCCGAGGCTAATTGGTAAAAAATTCATCGTTGTTATTTATTTCTTCATTACTATTTGTTTCCCCTGTACCGCTCATGGCATCGACCTCCATGGGTACTGGGCCATTTGAGCGTCGTGATTGCTGAGTGCCATTTTGTACATTTTGCCTATTTTGATAGTACTGGTTATAGCTTTGGAAATTTCTAGTGTTATTTTGAGCTGAATTATTTCCTTGAAATCTTCCTCTACCACTTTGGTTATTTGGTTCTAACTCATTGTTTGGCCTGAAGTTATTGTTTGATTCTGATTATTATAATTGACCCTGTTTTGAGCTTGATTACTATAATTAGGTCTGTTTTGGCCCTGATTACTTCTCCAGTTATTATAGTAACTTCGAGTAACTTGTCCAGTCCCTTGGTTGTATGCTCTGTTCTGAGTTTGTTGTTCGTTAGCGTTTTGTCTCCTAATGTTGTCTTGTCCTTGAGTGTTTTGTATTCTGTGATTATTTTGGTTTCTGTTATAATCTGAACTTCTATGTCTTGCTAAAAACACAGGGTTTAAGTTTCCGTCATCTAGCCCTATGAAATTATGTTGGACACAATGTTGGACATTTCTGTTAAGGATGTTACCGTCCTTATTGTATATGCAAATGTTCCTGTCGCTATTTGTTTAATTCTTTGGATTAACATCCCTGAAAAAATTTCTTTCATGACCATACCATCCTCATTCAGGGCGCTGTATTCGGTTATAGTGTCTATTATCTCAGTGATTTTTTTACTTAGTTCGGCTATGCTTCCTACTTTTAATACTGATATCTCCCTAGTAATCGTCATTTGGTCTTTCGATGACCTATAATGATGACTTACAGCTTGCCCAATCTTGAGGTGGATCTGTTCGTAGGTAATTTTTAGCTGGACCTAATATTTTCAAATCATAAATAACCCTAAAAACTACATCTTCTTGCCCTACATAGTCCCTTCTTATTCTGTCTATTGCTTCGATAAATGCAGGTAATTGCTTTGCATTACCTTCAAATGGCCGTAAATATTTTAAATCTTTTTTTACCTTCTGTCTAATTGTAACATTCTGAGCCGCATTTTGTGTTAGCAATTGGGTCATTGTTGCTAAGCAACGAGCCATCAATTCCATTTGTTGTTCTGCCATTTTGCCACTTAATTATTAATTCACTTTATTATTTATTTATTGTATTTCTTTTATCGTTACAAACTTATTTATTCTATTTATTATTATTATTTTTTTTTTTTTATTTACCGTATAAATTGTTTGCCAGAATTTACTTTTCTCGGCGTTTGGCTATTGAGCTCTTTCCTTCGCCGCTTGCTGTCGTGATCTTCGTCGTCTGGATCGTCGTCGCCCTCGTTCTACTGCACTGTCGTCTGCTCCTGTTCTTCTTCTTTAGCTTCAAATGTTTCTGCCCTCCACTAGGTTTCTGCTTGCAATTCCACTCGTCGTGATTCTTTCCTATTTGGCAATTCTTTATGCTTTACCACAATTTCTCTCCGTATTGGTCACAGTTGCAATGTATTTATTTTGTATAATTTAATAATGCAAAAGGCATTGCAGCAGTATTGAAATTGAACAAGTGTTGCGTTGATTGTTGTTGCTGTCGTTTATATGCTCAGGCTTTTGTTGGGGTTTTGTTTTTATTACAATGTTTTTTTTTTTTTTTTGAGGAATATCAATGAATTGCAACAAAGTCTTTCCGTTTCATAGTACGAGTATCCAGTTTTCACAATTTTCACATACGGCTATGCCCGACGTATATAATTATAATACATAATATAAAATTGCATTAATTTTTATGTTTTTGTTTTGTTTCGCTTTTGTTTTTGCGTTTCGTGTAGGTTCAACCGTGACTGCGCCAGTTATATAAAGTAGGTTTCCATTAGTTTTATAAATGAAACTCGTTTTGTTTCCTTTATCTTAGTCGACAACGACTTTATTTAGTTATTTATTGTTTGAGCTACCGGCTCGTGTAGAATCCAAAAATCGACTGACTGCTGCGATGCTGCTGCAGTGTTCACCGATCTTCTTGCATCCAGCAGCATCGCAGCTGCACAGAGTCAGATATCTAAAATATGCTGACTCTGTGCATTCCTTCACGTACCGACTCGTTGCCTTTAGGTTGCAGTTCAGTGCAACGAGTCGGTTCGTTTATGGCTAGGGTGTCCCCTGCCATAACTCGCGCTCATGTGTCCCCCGATACAAATGCTTAACCCATTGTTGACCCCGTCAGTTTTTGATTAAAAAAACACCATGTGCCTAATTATCTTTGTCTTGAAGTATTTTCAAAAATTTTGAAGTCAAAAGGCTTATTATCATGCGTTTTCGCATTTACTCTAAACAAATTCTTAACCCTTGGATTATACGGTAGATTTCGATTTTAAAAAAATGAAAAGCACGTTTTAATCGTTTGATAAATTTGAGGTCAAAAGGCCCAATAAATCTTGTTTCTCCGTACAAACTGTTAACTAGTGTCCGACCGAAACCACTTTTTTGGGCCGAAACCGAAACCGAATATTCGGTTTTTTTTTAATATTCGGCCGAAACCGAAACCGAAACTTTCTAGTTAAAATAAAAATCACCATATCAAGCATTTTTTTTTCAACAAACGAATTTTACATTAAGTAATTAAAGAACAAACAAACAAACATAGCATAAATAAATAAATACATATTAATAAAAACAATATATTCATTTTTTAAAAACGTAAACATAAAAAATCACCCTTTCGTACCTTACTCGCTAATATTCAAAAATAAATAATTTAATATTATATGCTAACAAAAGAACTTTATTTACATTGCTGGCATCTAAATTACTTTTCCTTTCACTATATATCTGCTACACAATAAAATGTAAAAAAATATACTAGAAAGTTTCGGTTTCGGCTATTCGGCCATTTTTTGGCCGAAACTGAAACCGAAACCGAAACCACTTATTTGGGCCGAAACCGAATATTCGGTCGGACACTACTGTTAACCCATTGTTGACCCCGTTAGATTTTGATTTTCAAAAAAGTGAAAAACAAAAAATTATTTCTCACTAAGAGTACTTCCACCAAGTTTGAAGCCTTTGGGCTCATTAATTCATGTTTTTTCAAAGTCTCTATATACAAACTTTTAACCCGTCGTTGACCCAAAAATGAAAAACACGTATCGAGTTATTTTACATTTGAAGTATTTTCACCAAGACTTTACTTTGAAGTCAATGCCGTGGCCGTGTTTCTTGTACTACTTGTTATTCGTCATTCGTTATTCGACACCCAGAAAATAAAGACCAACCTAAATCCGAAAACAACCCGCGTTTTCATTTACCCCGCTCCGCAGCGATCCGATGTAAACACCATACATTTAACACGTCGTTGATCCAGTTAGATTTCTATTTTGAAAATAATGAGAAACACGTGTTTAAGTTTTTTATTTCAAGTATTTTTACAATTTTTGATGTCAATCGGCCCAGCTAAATTTTAATTTTCGAAGAATTATAAAATACGTGTCGAATTATTTTTGATTTAGAGTATTTTCAGGAAGTTCGAAATCAATATGTCTATTAAATCACGTTTCTCCATACAACATCTTAACACATGTTTTGCCCTTTTAGAGCCCGAATTTCAAAAAATCCCGTCTTAGCGGATGTTTATTCTTCAAGATGTACCTACAGTTCAAATTTCATGTTTGTGATTTCAGCGGCTGTGGCTGGGCGATGATAAACCATCAATCAATCAGTCAGTCAGGAAAAACAATCTATGTATACAAAAATACGGAAGCGGTACCACGCTCCCTTGTCCAATGCTAACAACTTTCTTCTAGTCGAACTGTGCTACTAAGTGGAAAGTTCTTACCAAATTTCATTGATGTGGACTTACAGTACTGCGTAAGTGTACTGCGCGTAGTAATTACGAACAAACCCGCCGAAGCAAGTATCCAATTTAGTCCAGTCGTTTTCAAGTCTTAAGCAGCCGAACGGACCATGATTCATTTTTATATACTTAGTAGGGACATAAATATTGTTACAAAATTGAACACACCCATTGTAATAGTTGAATTGAACATACCCCGTTATTTCCACATGGTTTATGAAACATAACCTGCTTTAACCTAGCTTTCACCATGGAATGGTCAGATAACGAGAACCGTATCGCTGTTATAGCGCTATTTAAGTGTGAAAGGAAAAAAGGTGATATTTTCAAAACGCTCCGCCCGCTCGGGATTAGTCGCATGTTCGTCTACCGGTGCATAAAACTGTTTGAGGAGACTAGAGATGTTAAAGGCCGCCACCGGTCGGGCCGTCCGCGCACAGTTCGAACACCACAAGTCGTTAAAGCTGTCAAATCAAGAATTCAGCGAAATCCGCTCCGAAAACAGAAAATCATGGCCCGGAAGATGTATATCTCGCAAAAGTCCATGAGTCGAATTATTAAAAAATACTTGGGACTTGGGGCTTTCAAACGCCGTACCGGACATTTGTTGACTGCGTGTTTTGAAATGACTTTTTTTAAGAAAACCCCTCATACCTCCAATATAAAAAAGCGTTTGTACAATTTGTGTGTTGCAAAAGTAACAGAAGCAGATGAATACAAAATGTGGTTTACAGAACCGTCTACTTGTAGGGAACATAAGCAATTTATATTAGATTACTTTTTAATAATATTGTTACGAATATGAGTTTTCCAAGGTTCGTTTGGATTGTGTTTGAAAATAAAACTACTTCAATTACTCAGCGCAAAACGCAGTCAAAAATCAACAATCACTTTATTTACAGATTTACACCTTGCTTGTATCTACACTTGTTGCTACTTTGCTTATTCAACCATGACTCCAGTCTCTGCGCTGCACACTGCTGCTTTTATACTGGTTTTCTTATCGCGCCGAAGTTTCTTGCACATTCTAGTTGCGGTCTCTATCTCGATTGTTCTAGCAAAGTCCATCACCTTTCGCGAACCATCCTTGCCATATCGGAATAACAGCCAACTGGCCGTACTCCAAAGTGCATGCCTAAAAGTATGCTTGGAAAAGCATTCAGGCATAGTAAAGTACGGCACAGCACAGAGTGCCTTTTCGTAGCACTGCCCACCACTTAGACTTGTTCGTCCCGAACAAGTGCCTAGGCTCCGCCGGAGTAACACGCCAGGCGCTGCAAATGGATTACTTTCAACCTGGCGTTTCTGTTGCAGCAGCGTTGAACCCTGTACACCACGTCCTTCCCATGACGTTTGAAGTTTTGGAGACAAACCTTTCCTCCGCTGCGGGTTGTAAAGCATTACCAGATCGCGTTCTTGGAACCCCGCTGTGTTAGCCCGTAGATCATATCTGGCTTTAATCTTATCGCTGACTAGTTGGATACGGTCCCTTATAAACTGGTGGATTTCTTCCAGCTCCGACCGCTTATTGACTGCGTAATCAGTCTTAGCGCCTTCCGTCGTGCTGACCACTCCGAACTTCAAGTCAGCAGGCAACCTCAGCTCCGTGCCGAACACTGCTCGCGCTGGAGTGAGTGATGACGTATCGTGCGGGGCCGACCTATACGCCATCAAGAACAGTGGAATATGCGTGTCCCAATCCTTTTGATTCCTGCTTACTACTTTCCGCAGATATTCTTCCAGCGTCCGATTGAATCGTTCCACCATGCCGTCGGACTGGGGATGCAAAGGACAGATGCGAGTTTTCCTTATTCCTAGTAGCTCACACACTTCCTTCAATACCAGAGACTCGAAATTCCGGCCTCCCAGTTGTTTACCAGCATTTCCGCGACCGTGGTGGCCTCCTGGTTAGGAATAGCATACACTTCGGGCCATTTGCTAAAATAGTCCATTACCACCAGCACATATTTGTTGGCTTGAGTGCTAAGTGGGAATGGCCCGGCGACGTCCATGGCCTGTACTGCTGCATGCGGCCCCGAGATCGTCTTGTCGGCCCTTTCGCAGCCGAACATCGATCACAGCTCTTAGGGAATTGCTGGTCCGGCCATCCTCACTCTCCCACTCGCGGTATAGGCAGCCATCAGACAGCCGCAGACTTTGCCACTGTGCCCAGTAAGCTTTCGCGATCGGGCTTTCACCGGCCATCTCCTGCCAGTCGGGACGTGCGCCTTGCTCCTTGCCTTCAATGATTTTTTTGAGATCCGTATCCTCGCGCTGGTCCTTTTGTATCTTCTCCGCAGACCACTCTTCTTCTGGCATAACGCTTAGCAATCGGACGTCCACTATTTGCTCTTTGCTTTCGGCTCGCGAACAATGCCTGAATTCGGTTTTACATGGACGGCGTGACAAGGCATCGGCATTTCCATGACTGCTTTCCTTGCGATGCTCTATAGTGTAGTCGTAGCTCTGCAGCCGCTCGATTCACCGCGCCAATTGGCCCTCAGGATCTCTAAAGTTCAGTAGCCATTTCAATGCAGCATGCGAAACTTTTGCCCATACAGGTATCTGTGGAAGTGTTTCACGCATTCCAATACTGCGAGCAACTCCCTTCGTGTCACACAGTAGTTGCGTTCAGGCTTTGACAAAATTTTGCTGTAGTATGCTTTCACTTGTTCTTGGCCATCTATTATCTGTGATAGCACCCCACCAATACTATGCCCACTTGCATCTGTATCCAGCACAAACATCTCTCCAGGCACGGGAAAGGCCAGAATTGGAGCAGTGCACAGTTTTTCCTTCAGTCGTGCAAAAGCCTGCTCCTGCTCTTCGCCCCACGCGAAGGCTTGAATCCTTTTCGTCAGTTTGTGCAAGCTGCCAGCTATGTTCGCAAATCCAGGAACGAATCTTCGGTAGTATGTGCACAGGCCCAGGAAACTGCGGAGTTCGTGTAGATTGCGTGGTCGGGGCCACTCCTTCACTGGCGCACGCTCGCCAGTCGCAGTTCTCAGCTGTATGCCATGCAGTGGTTCCCAATTCTTCAGAAGCCTCCGTTTTATGATCGAATAGGACGCTCCAGTATCCAGTGTCAACACAAACAACTTTCCATCTGTCTGTCCTTTAATCGTCAAGCTGCTGGGTTGTCGTTTCAACTGCGAGACAAGGACGGTGGGGCAGCAGGTTGTGGGGATCAGCTCACGCCCCTTTGGGCTGACCCGTTTTAGTTTAACGACTCGTCGTCCTTAGCCCTGCGGTTGTTGACTGAGCCTCGATTGTCAGTATTCCTCGCTTCAGGCGATTGCGATCGAGAACGGGAACGCCTCTTTCGTTGGCGGCAGTCTCGTGCTATGTGACCCTGCTTGCCGCATGTCCAGCAAACAATTTTAGAGGAAGCCAACCGCGGCCTGACCTGTGTCTCAGAGCTTATGGCCTGGATCGGAATGTCGCTGTCCGGCTGAATTTGACGTATCCTTGCAGGTGCATACCGAGTGCCTCCAATCCATGTCGCCTCATATGTCATCGCGCTGGTCACCGTCTCCTTAAATGTTGGCATCATGAAGACCTTCAATAAACGACTCAATCTTCATCCTCTCGAGATCATCAGCGCCGAATTTCGGGTAGCACAACTGTACGAGCCGCTCAATGTCTGCTGCATATGTCTGCAGCGCCTCGTTTGCTCTTTGCCTGCGGTTCTTCAGCTCACAGTAGTACAGCGTATGGTTGTGCTCGTTACTGTACTTCGCTGCCAACGCTCTCATGATGGCCTCGTAATCGCTTCTTTCACATTCGGGAACCGATTTAATTACCTCAGCCGCAGGATCTTTTAGCGCCAGTGCCAATCTGCGACCTTTCCTGATATCGGTCCACTGATTTTCCAAAGCAGCCAAGTCGAATTGCAGTTTAAATGTATCGAACGGCGTAGCACCATCATAAGTAGGCACTTCTGTTCGGGTGGCGAAACTTTCCGGAACCGGCGGCAAACATTCTCGTGGCTGTACCTCCGAATCCTCCAGACCGTCAACTCGTCTGTTCAGGGAATCATCAGGTCGTCGACTCGTTTGTCCAAGTGTTCCACTTGAGCTCCCAGGTGCTCCACCTTCACATTGAGCTTGTTGGAGATTTCTTCCACTTTCTGCTCCAAGCGCGCAGAATTTTCCTGAAGCTTGGTTTCCATTCGCTCTGCTACTTCTCGGTTCGCCGATTCCATTTTTGCTATTTCTTGATTTGTAGTTTCGACTTTTGCCGAAATTTCCTGATTCGTAGTTTCCAGTTTCGCTGCCATCTGTCGATTGGACGCTTCCATTTGCGCCGATATTTCACGATTTGCATTTTCAAATTTGTCAGCATTTTGCTGGAGCTTGGTTTCCATTTTCTGGTTGGAAGCCTCGAACATGCCTTTCATTGCAACCATTAGCTGACTCATGTCCATGGCTTGTGGTGGCGCAGCCGCTGCAGCCGTATTTTGCATCGACGCAGCACCAGCAGGCGATTCCTCCACCTTGGCCGACGCCTCTTGCCCCTTGCAGCCCAATCGATGCCTCGTGATTCACACGCCTCTTGCAAGCGCAGCTGCAACTCCACCTTTCCGCCAGCAGTCGGCAAATTCCAGGCAGCCAGCTCCTTCTTCAGCTGGTCCACCTTCAGCAGCTCGAGTTTGACCATGTCTGCGTTTTTATAATTTTATTTATTTTTTTTTTGTTTATTTTCAGTAGCACAATCCCACTTCTGACACCAAATGTTACGAATATGAGTTTTCCAAGGTTCGTTTGGATTGTGCTTGAAAATAAAACTACTTCAATTACTCAGCGCAAAACGCAGTCAAAAATCAACAATCACTTTATTTACAAATTTACACCTTGCTTGTATCTACACTTGTTGCTACTTTGCTTATTCAACCAAGACTCCACTCTCTGCGCTGCACACTGCTGCTTTTATACTGGTTTTCTTATCGCGCCGAAGTTTCTTGCACATTCTAGCCAACATTCAGCCATTCAGCCAACTGGCCGTACTCCAAAGTGCATGCCTAAAGAAGTGCCAAAGTGCAGGACTGAAGAGAGTATCGTTCAAACTTGGCGTAGCAGAAAAGTACTACGACAAAATCTTCGACCCTTCTCTTTGGCAAGAGAATATTAGAGTAAGGCCGTTTACAAATTTTCCAAGAGTAGAGGCGAAACAACTGCAGTCCTAGCGTGCGCCGACGCTGTTATTAATTCTGCATATGCTACAGAATCCCTACTGTATTATCAGAATGCTGGCGGGATAAGAACCAAAATGCTACCGTTGCTGCTTTTTTCTTCATCGTCTCTCTACGATATCATAGTTTTAACAGAAACCTGGCTCTCTGAATGCCATCATACTGCTGAAATGTTCGATTGTCAACAATATAATGTATTTCGCAAAGACAGATGCTCCCGCACTACCGGTCTCTCTAAAGGCGGTGGCGTACTTGTTGCTGTTCGTTCGAGTTTGCCCAGTACGCAAATTACCCTATCCTCTGATACGTGCTCAGACCAGGGTCGTTTAGATATTGATCAAATTATTGTTAAAATTGTCATAGAAAAATCTCATGAATTGTTCATTTCTGTAAGTTACATTCCACCATTAAGTCCAAACGAATTGTATAAAACGCATATAAGTAACTGTTGCACCATATTAAATAATCTAAACCACAATCAACATATCATAATATTGGGTGACTTCAATTTACCCAATGTTAATTGGTGTTTTGATGAGGATGTTAAGCAATTATTACCATATAATGTATCAAGCGAGAGTGAATGCGAGGTACTCGACACTTTTGCTGAGTTTAATCTCTGTCAGGTTAACAGTGTTCATAACGACATCAATCGTATACTTGATTTAGTTTTTATAACCAGCGATCTAAAATCTGATGTCGAGCCCATTTCTTCACCCCCTCTTCCTAACTCTATCCACCATAAAGCATTATGTGTGAGCTTTAAACTTATAAACTATATCAAATCAGTCATTAATTCTTGTAAGAACTATAACTTCTTTAAAGCCGAATTCAATGACATATCACGTTCATTAAATTCAGTTGATTGGGAATCTGCCCTTAACAAGCCCCAATTATCACAAGCCTACAACGTATTTCGAGACAATTTGAAGGCGGCCATTAACACGTTCGTTCCTGTTGTACCAGTAAAGAGTCGTTCCAAGCCGATCTGGTATAACTCCAGACTTATAAATCTCAACAATAAAAAAACTAAAGCATACAAACTGTATCGCAAATCAAACAAAAATTTAGAACTTTATGCAATATACAGTCGGTTGCAAAAAGAGTTTGATACTCTGAACAAGTTCTTATATCACCACTATATCCTTAATGTAGAGAGTGAAATAAGGGCAAATAGTAAGCGTTTTTGGCAGTTTATAAACAGCAAAAAGAAAGACACTGGAATCCCAGACATGATGCATTATTTGGGAGAATCATCGTCGGATATTGATAAAATTTGTAATTTTTTTGCATGTTTCTTTCGATCAGTTTATGTTCCTCAATCTGGAATCGAAATTGACAATAACATAGATAGCAACGCACTTGTCTTTAAGGGTTTACAACTCTCAGTTGATGAAGTTCTAGATGGCCTTGCGATCTTGCCAAATGACCCAACTTCAGGAGAAGATGGTTTTCCACCTATTTTATTAAAAAATTGTGCACCAGCGTTAGCCCTCCCATTGTCAATAATCTTTAATAAATCCCTGCGGTGTGGGGAGTTTTTACAGGACTGGAAAAAATCCTTTATTATGCCTATCCATAAGTCTGGGAGCAAGTCAGATATTTCAAATTATCGTCCGATCTGCAAAATCTCAAGTATACCCAAACTTTTCGAGAAACTTGTTTATGATAGGATTTTCTTCCATATTTCAGAGGTCATATCGCCTTATCAGCACGGCTTTATAAAGGGTAAATCCACTTCTACAAACTTGGCCTTATTCTCTAATTTTGTCTTAAAACAATTTGAAACAGGTCAACAATGCGACGTCATATTCACTGACTTTTCGAAAGCTTTCGACAGGGTTAGTCACAAAATCCTTCTTGCAAAGTTGGAATCAATTGGATTTCATTCAAGTATGCTTAAGTGGTTTGCATCGTACCTAACCGATAGGACCCAATTCGTTCGTATAAACAATACAAAATCGGATATCATTAACGTCACCTCAGGTGTGCCTCAAGGCAGCCATCTTGGGCCGTTACTTTTCCTGATCTTTATCAATGATATTCCGGACGTCTTTTTGACGTCGCGTTGTCTGATGTACGCAGATGACTTGAAAATATATAGTCGCATAGAGAACGTATCTGACTGCATTAACCTTCAAGAGGACTTATCAAAACTGCATTCTTGGTGTGATGCTAACTCTTTGCCACTTAATGTTGGTAAATGCCAGTGTCTGTCTTTCAGTAGACGTAAAGTCGCGATTAATTTCCATTACAAGATAGGCAATGTTATCCTCACAAAAATTTACGAAAAGAAGGATTTGGGAGTCATCTTCTCCTCGAAAATGTCCTTTTCTAAACATATAGACTTTATGATTACCAAATCTAGGTCCATGCTCGGCTTTGTAATGAGAAATTCAAATGAGTTCCAGGATGTTTTTACTCTCAAGAGTTTGTATTTTGCATTCGTAAGATCGAACCTAGAATATTGCAGCATCATTTGGGATCCATTCTATTCGGGTTATTCGTTAAGGATCGAGAAGATTCAGAAACGCTTCACTAGATATGCCATTCACTCTCTCCGTTGGAAAATTATTATGCCTGAATATAAAAGTAGATGCCTTTTGCTAGCTTTGCCGACATTAGAAATGCGAAGAAAAATTTCCTCGGTAATGTTTATTAGAGACATAGTCACTAGCCATATCAAATGCCACTTCTTGCTTGAGTTAATACTTTTCAATTGTCCCGCACGTGGCCTCAGATTTAACAACATGTTCTACCTACCTTGTCATAAGACTAACTTTAGTCTTAACGAACCGCTTACACGCTGCCTAAGGCAGACAAACCAATTTTGTAAAAATTTAGATATATTTTGTAATTCTAGAGAGAGTTTTAAGTCTAAACTAATTCTGCTGTCACACTTTTTGAGTTGCGATTAATTGTAATCAACATATTTATGTACATAATATATATACCCTAGCTTTTAGTAATCTATTTGAGTTGTACTCTAATTGATGAATTTTAATAAATAAATAAATAAATAAAAGTATGCTTGGAAAAGCATTCAGGCATAGTAAAGTACGGCACAGCACAGAGTGCCTTTTCGTAGCAATATTGCTTAGCATTTGGCTAAAAGAGCACATTGCAAATAAAACGAAAAATAAGAATAAAATAAAAATACTAAAGAACACAAAAAAATACTAAATAATATAAACTTTAAGAAAATAAAAACAATAAATAATGAAGAAAAAGTTATAAATACCAACTAAATAACAATAAAAATAATAACAATAAATAACAATAATTAATATTAAAGTTAAGGTGCTTCCCGTAGGGAGCGCCAAAAAATTAAAGTTGGGGCCCAGCCACTTGGGCCCATCCTTCATACTTACTCCCCAAGTTGATCCGCACTCTTCCTTCAGTCAAAGACGTGATTAATTAATCCAATGTAATTTATTCCGTTCTGCTTGAGCTCCCAAATAGAAGTGACATTGTCTTCTAAAACTAACTTACTCCTAAGCTTATTCCCTATCCTAACTCTGCTGACGCTGCACTTCCCACGATGCCGTAGCGCGACGTTCTCAAGTTGCGGTATTGCACCGGATGCGCGTGCATGGCTCTAGACGCAACATTCAACGCACATTTCAATTTGTAAGTCAATAGCATTTACACTTTTGACAATTTATCAAGGAAAGAGCTTTTATTTTTAGAAATAGAATGCCAATTCTTGACAAATAGTAAAAACTTGACAAATAGTCAATATGGTGAATTTATTAGGTGTACAGAATTCTTTATTCTTTATTAAATTCAGTTAATGAACAAAAATGTTCTTACAGACTAAGTGAATGAATAACAAGCTCAAAACTTACAGGCTAAATTGGTGAATAACAAACTTAATTTAAAACTTAAACTAGTGAACAAAGAAAAGCAAATTAGAAATAAAAGTAAGTGATGGGATTATCTGCAAAATTAAGTTAAGCAAATTCAAAAAAACAGGTTTTGAGCAGGAGAAGTCAATAGCTATTACTTTAGAAAAATTATTAAATTCAGATAGAGCTCTGGCCAAGGGGGCGTTCGACACATACATAGTTGGTCTTGGCAAAATTAACATAAAAAGGGGTATAATGACGAAGTACTCTAAGAGGAATATTGAAGAAGATTCTTTCAAGCAGAACAGGACAATCAACTACACTAGAAATCCAGTCGAAGACGAAGGATAGGGATAGAATGATTCTCCTATTGTAAAGGGAGTTCATATTAAGGAGTTTACAACGAGAGTTGTAGGAGGGAATGGGTTCATGGAATCTGAGGGACCGAAGAGCAAAGCGAAGGAAGGATTTCTGGACACGTTCAATGCGATTGGTATAACATTCATGGTAGGGTCTCCAGATGAACGAGTCATATTCTAATTTAGATCGGACGAAGGAGGTGTAGAGTAACTTTAAGGTATACGAATCAGTGAACTCAGAGGAATTACGTTTAACAAACGCTAACATAGCATAGGATTTTGAAATGGTAGCATTGACATGACTCGAGAAGGAAAACTTGTGATCAAAAATAACTACCAAGCCCTTGATTTCAGAAACAGACTTTAAAGAAGTATTGGATATATTATATGTGTTTTGTAGGACTGATGTACTCTTGGAAAAAGTGACATAGAAACATTTATTAATATTTAAGGATAGACAATTACGACGACACCAAGAGTGTACATTATCAAGATCGGCTTGGAGCAACAAAGAATCGGACGGACTTCTAATGGCTGAGTAAATTTTTAGATCATCTGCGTGAAGCAGAAAATTTGCAGACGAGAAACAGTGACCTATGTCATTGATGAACAAGACAAAAAGCAGAGGTCCAAGAATGCTACCTTGCGGAACACCTGATGAAGCAACAAATGGAGCCGAAGGTGCATTATAACCATAACCACGCATTGGCGATTATTTAAGATTTGAGATTGATTGTAAGATTTGAGCCATTCCAGAAAAACGGAGTGAAAGCCAAACGACGCCAACTTATGAATTAGGATTGGGTGAGAAACCCTATCAAAGGCTTTGGAAAAGTCAGTGTAGACTGTGTCTACCTGAAGTTCGTTATGAAATGCGGAAATGCAATGCCCACTGAAAACAGCAAGATTTGAAACAGTGAACAGCGACCAGGCATGAAGCCATGTTGGCTTGGGCAAATTAAACTTTTCACTGCGAAGAACACCTTGTCTTTGATTTTGGAGATTGGCCTATAATTACCTACATCATTTTTGTTTCCACTCTTAAATATGGGGGTAGTAAAGGCAAGTTTCCAGGCGTCAATGAAGATACCAGATTCTAGAGATTTATTACAAATCACAGTTAGTGGATAAACAAGAGAGGCACATTTTTTTAGCAGGATAATCCATCGACATCAGTCTGGGTTGAAAGACTAAGGCGCGAAATGCCTTTGGTTATATCTTCAACGGACAGTGTAAGAAAGCCAAAATTCAGCGATGAGTCCGGACGGGGGAAACGGGTTTTATCAGCGGCAATGGACGGGATGAAGTTTTACTGGAAAAATTCTGCAAACAGGTTTGCGACCTCGGAGGCTGAATTTGCCCGAGCAGAGTTTTTTTGACTTGATGAAGCACCAAAAAGCCTTAGGATTGGTTTTGATATTGGCTTCAAAGCTTAAAATGTGATTGGAGTATAGAAACCTGTCTAGGCAGTTGTATTCTTTAGAATATTTCTTATACAGTGTAATCTGGGTGGATTGAACCCCCGATGGTACGAACACCCCGATAGAGTGAACATTAAAATTTTTACATTGAGTACTCTATAGAGTGAACAATTCTGAATCTCTTTAGAGTGAACACAATTTAAAATAAATTACTTCAGTAACTTCAAGTTACTGCCAACCAGAATTTCGGGCTGTTGAAGAGAAAAGCTCTTAAAAAAGGCGAATATCCCAGGGACCGAAAATAACTGTTATTTAACAATTTTCAAATCAAAAAGGCATAACGAAAACATTTTCGGTGGACTTTTTCAAATACACCATTATGATCGTAATGGCCTCAGCTTCACGAATATTAAACGCCTTTTAAATTTTAGACTTTTACTATAAAAGTTAAAATTAACTGTTATTTTGTGCCTTTTATTATTTCCGGCAAAAATGACTGTTACTTTTGACTTTTATTTTATCGGTCAAAAATAACAGTTATTTTGTGACTTTTGTTTTTTCGGTTAAATATATCAGGCAATTTGAATTTTTTCAAAGGCCGTTCGACTAAAAAACTATTGATACCATTTTTTCCGTCGCACAAGTCTTATAGCTCAGAATGTGCAGACCGCTGAGACGAAAAAAAGGTATCAATAGTTTTTTAGTCGGTCAAACGGCCTTTGAAAAAATTCAAATTGCCTGATATATTTAACCGAAAAAATAAAAGTCACAAAATAACTGTTATTTTTGACCAATAAAATAAAAGTCAAAAGTAACAGTTATTTTTGCCTGACATGATAAAAGGCACAAAATAACTTTTATTTTTGTCGGTAAAAATAAAAGTTTGTCTTCAGATAGCCCGGCTGTTGAACCGTTTAAACAAAAGCTCAATAGTATGATTTGTGAGGTACCACTTTGTAAACGCCAAATTTACAACGCGAACAGACCCGAATGAACTTATGTAACCAGTGCAGAAAAAACGGCTCCAGGCAGGAAATTAGAAAAAGCCAGAGTTACAATTCTTGCATGCGCAAACGGAACTCGACAAACCACGCTCTTTCAAATCTTTCAACATTCCGGTGGACTACCGGCACTCAAAAAATGCATGGATGACAGCAGAAATTTTTAAAGAATGGTTTCATAAGTGTTTTGTTCCACAGGTAAGAAATATACTCGTAAGTACGTAATGGTGAACAGAAAAACTCAATCTTGATATAGTGAACAATCTGGATTCTATGAACTGGCCTTGCATTAATTAGTTCACTCCACCCAGATTACACTGTATTTATTAAAAATGGTCAAATCCCCAGTTTTTTTGAATTTGCGATAGAATTTGTTCCTTAAATTCTTTAACTTTTTAAGTTTGTGAGTATGCCAAGGCACTTTATACCTTCGCTTCTGAGCGATTGGGATATAGCGTAAGTAAACTTCAACAACTTTCGATTTGAAACTATCAAAGCATTGGGCAACATCAGTGCTATCAAGCAAAGAGTCCAAATTCAAAGTAGAGAAAAAAGTATTCAAGTTGAAAAAGTTACATAAGTGGTAGTTAAAGGCTAAATTCTGATTCTCACTACTGACACGCCTGAATTCATAGAATTCGAGTTCAAGTACAAGAGGAACATGATGCAAAGTCGGCGAGGAGAGAGGGAAAAGACATTCTGTTAAATTAAAGTTGACATCTTTACTAATGAAAATCAGGTCTAAAATCCTATGGAGTTTGTTTAGAAAACAATTAATCTGCATTAAGTCTAAGCTAAAAAAACTGTCAACCAAGTATACTTCCATATTACTTTTGACGTTATTAGGAATTAAGCCACGGAAATTATCGACATGAGCCCAATTGAGATTGCTAACATTAAAGTCACCTAAAACGCAGAGGTGATTTTCTCCAAGATAGTTTGATGAAATTGCAACAATATTGTCCACATGTGCTTTATACAGACTTTTGGCACTGTTAAGAGGTATGTAGGAGGCATTAACAAACAGCGTCCCTAATGATCCTACACTGGCACACAGAGTTGGTCTAGCAGAGAGTCAGAATTATCAAGTTCAGTTTTATCTGCGTCTCTATCTTTACGAAACACATTGAAAAGATTAGAATCGAAAAATTCATGGTCAAAGTAGTTATCGTTTAACCATGTCTCAATGATCTAATTGCGAGCTAATTGCACGAACTGGCTGCGATTTAGTTCTGAGTCCTGAGGCGTTTTGGAAGTAGATCCGAAGATGCTTGCTGGAATCATGAGGTTTAAAAACCTTAGTTACGGAGCTGGCTGTTGATCGTCGGCACGCGGAAAAAACTGAAACTGTCGCACATTGACATTGGCTGGCCACAGATCCGGCACCAGCAATTTCCCATAAGCAGAGTCGGCGACACCCAATTTGAAATTAACTTTTTTTAGGGATTCAAATTGCGCTTCCTTCTTGACTAGTTTGTAGCAGGAAAGGAGATTTTTTTCAATGCCAGCGTGACTAGCAACATAGGCAATAATGTTTTCAGCCGTAACAGACGGAGCAAATGATGATACATGTAACCACATGAATCGAACAGCGACGTCGAGCTCCGAGCTAGCGTTAGATCCAACAACAAGCGGTTGATATCTCTTATTATTCCTCTTCACACTGATCCAGTCAGGGCAGCGGAGATGAGGAAGAACGATGCAGACCAGGCGGCTCAGAATCTTACGGAGTGCCGTAGGCCCGAGGAAATATGCCGACGTCAGCAGTCGGTGCAGTATTAGCACAGATTGGAGAGGCAGCAGAAGCAGCAAGAGAGACAGCAACAGCAGACGGAGTAGTCGATTTCGCAGCAGCAACAGCAGACGGAGTGGTAGATTTCGCAGCAACAACAGCAGACGGAGTGTGAGATTTCGCAGCAACAACATCCTCCCCGGAGAGCGTACGATTCGCAGCAACATAGGAGATGTGGGCTGCCGACGTCGCGCCAGCGGTCGTAGAGTTAGCAGCACAGGCGGCGGGCAGTAAGAGATTGTTGGAGCCCGACGCTGACAAAGTCGCGTTAGATGAATGCTCAAGAGCAGCTGGATTATGCTTGATGTTGGCAGAGTTTTCATGATTTTTCACAAAGTCACTTAAGTTGCTTCGAAGGTTTTTAAGATCACTAGAAAGGTGCTGAATGGCGGAGGTAGGATCCTGCTCTGATAGTTTGCGATGCACAGATTGAAAATCAGCTTGCAGACCTTCGAGGTTTTGGGCTAAGAGTTTGTTGTCATTTTGAAGAGAGGCGATTAAGGTGAGCGAACGAGCATTCTCAGCTCTAAGGGCAACGACCTCGTTGAAGACAGCTTGGAGCGATACCGTCTCCTTAGCACACTTTTGTTGCACAGGAAGAGGGGGCTTGGGGCGTTGTTGTGTTAACGTAGGACTCGATTTATGACATTGCGATAGCTGGGGATTCTGCTGCTGAGACACAAGAGCACTTGATTTTTTGCACTGTGCTAGAAGTGGTAGTTGAGTACTGTTAGCGGAGATCGAAGTAGAGTTGGCAATAGTAGATGTTCTCTCTCTTGTACGGCGGTAAATGCACATTTGTGCCGCTATAGCCACAGTGTCCAAAAACGACCTTTTCGTTTTAGACGGCTATTGCCGTCATGACACATAGTGAACTTCGCTTTGACGGCTATAGACGCAAGTGTCCGTCAACGTGTTAATATATAAATTTGAAAAATTTATCGGTATGAATTTTATTAGATCAGAAGGCAACGTAGCCTACATGAATGCCAACATTGCACAGCAGAAATTCATGGTATTGTTTTTTGTATCAATAAGAACGCACACTCTATTGTACGTCTTTGCGAACTCACATGATTCATTATTCATAGCAGAACCGAAAGCCATGGAAATTCACTTTGCTTTTCATCTTGTGCAGTTGCTCGTATTGTTTTCATTCGCCTCAGCGCACACACAAGCAACACGCACATTTATTTTCACACGGACACACACCCTTGCATATTCGAATTTGCAAACGGTACGCCGTCTCGTGCCCATCAGCACAGCACAGCTCGCAATTGATGTTCCTTGTCGAACATCCCAACAGAGAATGAAGGTGAACTTCGAAAATTAAAGTTTACCGAAGCTAGCGACAAAACTTCGTATAGCCGAAGTACGTGTGGGACCTACTGTGCTAGATTTGCGTGACCGACAAATTTTGTACTGCGTGACACCTCTATGTGTTTATTTGCTTAGTGCTTTTATACTTGTTTGGTTATCGCGCCGATTGTTCTTGCACATTCCAGTTGGACTCTCTCTCTCGATCGTTCTCGCACAGCCCATTACCATCGCCGGCCGTACTCCAAAGTGCATGCCTAAAAGTATGCCCGTAAAAGCATTCACGCATAGCACAGCGACAGAGTGCCTCATCGTTACACTGCCCACCACTTAGACTTGTTCGTCCCGAACAGGTGCCGAGGCTCCGCCGGAGTAAGACCCTGTACACCACGTCATTAATCTTTGTCACGACTTTGTACGGTCCTTCCCATGATGTTTGAAGTTTTGGAGACAACCCTTCCTTCCACTGCGGGCTATTGAGCATTACCAGATCGCCTTCTTGGAACCCTGCTGAGTTAGTTCGTAGACCATATCTGGCTTTTAACCTGTTTTCGACTAGTTGTGTACGGCTCCGCGATCTTCTCATCGGCCCTTTCGCCGCCGAACACCGATCACGGCCTCTGATCCACTCGGCGACAGACTCCTGGCATCCTACCCAATAGAACCGCCTTCTTATCTTTTCGACAGTTTTTGCGATGCCTAGGTGCCCTCCATTGGAGTCGTTATGGTTTGCCTCGATGACATCGTCGATCCGGCCTTTCGGGACCACTATTAGGGATTTTCTGGTCCTGCCATCCCTGCTCTCCCACTCGCGGTATAGGCAGCCATCCTTCGTACGTCTACGCTTACTGTGCCCAGTAAGCCTTCGCGATCGGGCTCTCACCAGCCATCTCCTGCCCGTCCGGCCGTACTCTCTGCGCTTTGCCTTTGATCACTTTTGCGAGATCCGTATCCTCGCGCTGGTCTTTCTGTAGCCTTTCCGCAAGCCAATCTTCCTCTTGCAGAACTCTTACCGACCGAACATGCACAATCTGTCCCTTGTTTTCGGCTTGCGAATCATGCCTGCGCTCGGTTCTGCAATAATGGTATGGCAGTGCGTCAGCCCATCTTGGCGACGTCTGCTGTTCAGAACGCTTCTCCCGCAGATGGCAATCTCGTGTTATGTGGCCTGGCTTGCCACATCGCCAGCAACTGACTTTAGATAAAACAGCCCGCGGCCTCGCTGGTGCCTCTGAGCTCACTGTCTGGCTTTGCGTGACACGTTCAGATTGGGCTCGACGCCTTTCCGCAGATGAATGTCGAAAACTTCCCCTCCAGGCCGCCTCATACGTCAATGCGCTTGTCACGGTCTCACGGAATGTCGGCTTCATCATCATCAATGTACTCACACGTGTCTCCGGATCAAGAATGCCTTCGAGAAACGCCTCGATCTTCAGCCTTTCCAAAACTTCCATGCTGAATTCTGGGTAGGACAGTGGTACCAGCCGCTCAATATCTGCCGCATACGCCTGCAGCGCCTCGTCGGGTCTTTGTCTACGGTTCTTCAGCTCGCAGTAATACATCATATATATCATAATATATCATATTTCACCCGTTTTTTGGAATGCGTATGCAACACTGTCTTTCCAACATATGTTACAGCACACATTTCAAGCGGATGGGGAAAGGGAGGGGAGAAGACCTACAGTTTAACGCTGAATCCGAACGGCGATTGGCAATTTTTCGTTCACAGAGCGCACTTGTGCGATTCTTGTAATTCTCTTCTGCTTCATGTGGATAGCGATAGAAGTAGACGAGTTTTTCACCAGCCCGAGCCAGGAATCGAACCTGGGGCCTTTGGTATGAGAAGCCAGCGCGCTACCCGCTGGACTATCGAGGCCGACTTCCTGAAGCTTGGTGGACAGCTCGCAATATGCGCTTTCGAGTTTCGCTGACACCTGCGCCGATATTTCATGGGTCGCCGCTTCCATTTTAGCCATTTCTTGATTCGTAGTTTCCAGTTTCGCTGCCATTTCCCGATTCGTAGTTTCGCTTCCATTTGCGCCGACATTTCGCGATTTTCACGGTTGGAAGCCTCGAACATGCCTTTCATTGCCATTAGCTGGCTCATGTCTAATGCTTGTAATGGCGCAGCCGCTGCAGCCGTACTTTGCAGCGATGCAGCACCAGCAGGCGATTCCTCCACCTTGGCCGACGCCTCGTGATTCACATGCCTCTCGCAAGCGCAGCTGCAACTCCACCTTTCCGCCAGCAGTCGCCAAATTCCAGGCAGCCAGCTCCTTCTTCAGCTGGTCCACCTTCAGCAGCTCAAGTTTAACCATGTCTGCATTTTTATAATTTTATTTATTTTTTTGTTTATTTTCAGTAGCACAATCCCACTTCTGACACCAAATGTTACGAAAATGAGCTCTCTAAGTTCGTTTTTGGATTGTGCTTGAATATAAAACAACTTCATTTATTCAGCGCAAACGCAGACAAAAACCAACAATCACTTTATTTACAGATTTACACTTTTCTTGTCTTGACACTTGTTACTACTTTGCTTGTTCAAATCAGACTCCCTCTCAGCGCTGCAACCGGCTACCTTTTATACTTGTTTGGTTATCGCGCCGATTGGTCTTGCACATTTGAAGTCAAAAGGCTTATTATCATGCGTTTTCGCATTTACTCTAAACAAATTCTTAACCCTTGGATTATACAGTAGATTTCGATTTTCAAAATGAAAAGCACGTTTTAATCGTTTGATAAATTTGAGGTCAAAAGGCCCAATAAATCTTGTTTCTCCGTACAAACTGTTAACCCATTGTTGACCCCGTTAGATTTTGATTTTCAAAAAAGTGAAAAACACCTGTCAAATTATTTCTCACTAAGAGTACTTCCACCAAGCTTGAAGCCTATGGGCTCATTAATTCATGTTTTTTCAAAGTCTCTATATACAAACTTTTAACCCGTCGTTGACGTGAAAAACACGTATCGAGTTATTTTACATTTGAAGTATTTTCACCAAGACTATACTTTGAAGTCAATAGGCTAAAAAAATTTGTTTCTCCATATGGCTAAATGAGTGCTGTGGTTGTTCAGTGATCCCATTTCTAATCCCTTCCTTTCCTTGTTCTCTTGTACTGATGTTCCCCCTATTTATGCTCCCCGGCTTAGGCCGTTGGTCTCGTTCATTGTTTCTTGTACTACTTGTTATTCGTCATTCGTTATCCGACACCCAGAAAATAAAGACCAACCTAAATCCGAAAACAACCCGCGTTTTCATTTACCCCGCTCCGCAGCGATCCGATGTAAACACCATACATTTAACACGTCGTTGATCCAGTTAGATTTCTATTTTGAAAATAATGAGAAACACGTGTTAAAGTTTTTTATTTCAAGTATTTTTACAATTTTTGATGTCAATCGGCCCAGCTAAATTTTAATTTTCGAAGAATTATAAAATACGTGTCGAATTATTTTTGATTTAGAGTATTTTCAGGAAGTTCGAAATCAATATGTCTATTAAATCACGTTTCTCCATACAACATCTTAACACATGTTTTGCCCTTTTAGAGCCCGAATTCCAAAAAATCCCGTCTTAGCGGATGTTTATTCTTCAAGATGTACCTACAGTTCAAATTTCATGTTTGTGATTTCAGCGGCTGTGGCTGGGCGATGATAAACCATCAATCAATCAGTCAGTCAGGAAAAACAATCTATGTATACAAAAATACGGAAGCGGTACCACGCTCCCCTGTCCAATGCTAACAACTTTCTTCTAGTCGAACTGTGGTACTAAGTGGAAAGTTCTTACCAAATTTCATTGATGTGGACTTACAGTACTGCGTAAGTGTTGCGGCTTATAATTCCGAAGCATTTCCATATAAAAGATTTGAGTTGTATGGGCGGTGCCAAGCCCCTTGTTAAATACCCGTCTCATTCCTTCTGCCGAAAGATATAAATAAATAGTAAGTTCGTACCAAATTTAATTGATGTGCGACTAACAGTTCCAAAAATATGCGGATAGTTTGTGTCAAACAAATATGCCACGCCCCTTGTTCAACGTTCATAAAATTTTAACAGTAGAATGTCACATCTATGAAGCGACGGTAAATGTATGCTGATGGTGCCACGCCCTGTTTCCCCGACTTTTCTTTTTTCTTAAACCTTCGCGTAGTAATTACGAACAAATCCGCCGAAGGAAGTATCCAATTTGGTCCAGTCGTTTTCAAGTCTTAAGCAGCCGAACGGACCATGATTCATTTTTATATAAGTAGTCAAGTGTTTGGAATTAACTGAATCTTTATGTCATAATTATTTGACTTAAAGGCTATTACAAGAAACTTAAAAGCTATGTGTCAGCTTAATTCTAAGCGTGGGAGGAGCTCACAGTTCCCTTGGCTGCCACATGATCACCAGGCTGCTGTTTGTGCAACAGCCGCGGTATTGTTTTGGTTTAAGTCACGTACGTGGTTTTCGGTTACGTTCGCTAAGGGCGCTGTTATGCAGACGGTCAAATGACCGTCGGTCACGATAGTTGTTGTTGCTTCAATGTAAAATGAAAAATTGAGAGAGAGAGCGGGAGAGTAAAATTTGACCACGTCGGTCAAAAATGATGAGGCACTCGATGCCAAATCATGCAATCAAAACAGTGTTGCGTTGTGAAATTATTCACAACACATGTGTTTTCGGAGCAAAATGGCACACTTGTCGCGAAAATATGTATCTAATGACGGAAAAAATGGTTCGTAGCCACCCTCATCGTTTGTTTAGTGTACTGGTGACCGGCGATCAAATGACCGTCTGCATAACAGGGTTTTGGCACAGAGTAGAAAAAACAAAACGAGAGCGTAAAAAGTATCGTGACCGACGGTCATTTGACCGTCTGCATAACAGCGCCCTAAGTAAGCGTCTATGCCTGCATGTATGTGTATGTAAATGTACGTACGTTAAGTGTATGTATCTTTAGTGTTATTTAGGTACCATAATGTGACTCCTCCACACTGTAAGAATTTGCAGTCCCTGCAAATAATATCTTATGGATACGGTTTACTTAAACGGATCGCTGATTTTTGGGAGTTCGAATTTGGTTACAATTTTTGTTTTTGTTCTATTTGTGCCACAATATTTTGTAACAATTATGTATATTAGGACAATTATTATTATGATTATAACAGTAATAGAAAATTCAGTTGTGACTTTACTTTGAAATTTTATATAATGTATCTCTTTTCTATTTTTTATGTTTTCTATTTCTAGCTTCTCCAATACTGGTTTTGTTATTGATTTTGTGAAATTTACATAGACAATTGGAACGACAACATTGCTAGAAAATATTGCTATATTGTTTTTGAAGGATAGTTGAATTGAATGAATTGTATATTATTATTTTTGACAAATAGTTGTCTATCATTACAATTTTGATTTCATTTTGTTGTATCCAGATTTTTGGTTACAATTATTCACTTTTCCACTTCTTCAACTGAACTTACATTATTTATTCTTATTCTTACAACTGTTATGCATTTTTAATAAATTTTTTATACAGTTGTTGCTATGTGGTGCTAATTCTTTTTCTAATGTTATTCCGTCTTTATATTTGAAGACTTCGTCTTCGCACACTAGCACTTTTTCTATACTATGGTCGAGTTATTCGTTTTTGTTGGGAAATGGAAGTACCAATGCTTTTGTATAAATTTTCGTAGAGAATATTGGTATAAGGATTACAAAAATTAAGGTGTTTTCTGAATACATGTAGCTTGCCTTAGCATATTGTAATTGCTTTATTGAAATGTTGAATTTTCCCTTTTCTTCGTCCATTAAAATATCATGGGGTAGTGCACCAAGCCTACTCGGTAAAATGCTATCAGAGATTCTTTCCAGTTGTCTATTAATCAAGTTAACCCATTAGCGCTCAAAACGTCTAAAATTTTTGTACAACTTTGCGATTGTACCAAGCGATGAAATCGGCGTTACGGATAGTGAAAATAGTCATTCTATATGTTTTCGGGTCCGCTCTACATGATTATGCCATTAGATTTTCATTTTGGTCACAAGGAAATCCAATATGGCGGTGTTTTCGGAAAAAAATGCAAAAATTTCGACCAGTTTTTTTTTCAAATCAATATTTCGTACCGAAATAGATTTTTGGTTGGGGTATAAATATGCACAAAAGTGCACAAACATGTTGAACTTTCAGAAAATACCCAAGTTGCCCCATGGGAATACATTTAACAACCTCAAAATGGCGGAAAAATGAAAATGGCGGAAAATTTGTTCACAATCATTCATGAATTTTTTTTTGGAAAACGACGCACTATAACGAAAAATGTTCAAGAACAAAAAGTGTTTAGAATTTGATAGAGAATACGTCTGAATTTTTTGAAGAAGTTTTGATCAACTTTTGAAATTTTGCAAATTGTCAATTCTTAACAAATTGCAAACATTTTCAAAAAGAATGCATTTAACAGAATAATTGTTAGCCAGAAATGCTTAGAATCAGTCTAAGAACATCTATGAATTTTTTTCAGAATTTTTTGAGAAATTTTTGCAATTTGTTAAGAATTGACCATTTGCAAAATTTCAAAAGTTGATAAAAACTTTTTCAAAAAATTCAGACGTATTCTCTGTCAAATTCTAAACACTTTTTGTTCTTGAACATTTTTCGTTATAGTGCGTCGTTTTCCAAAAAAAAATTCATGAATGATTGTGAACAAATTTTCCGCCATTTTCATTTTTCCGCCATTTTGAGGTTGTTAAATGTATTCCCATGGGGCAACTTGGGTATTTTCTGAAAGTTCAACATGTTTGTGCACTTTTGTGCATATTTATACCCCAACCAAAAATCTATTTCGGTACGAAATATTGATTTGAAAAAAAAACTGGTCGAAATTTTTGCATTTTTTTCCGAAAACACCGCCATATTGGATTTCCTTGTGACCAAAATGAAAATCTAATGGCATAATCATGTAGAGCGGACCCGAAAACATATAGAATGACTATTTTCACTATCCGTAACGCCGATTTCATCGCTTGGTACAATCGCAAAGTTGTACAAAAATTTTAGACGTTTTGAGCGCTAATGGGTTAATGTCGGCATATAGGTTCATGTTTATGAGAGATTTCTCGGAAAGGGAGATTACTTTATTAGTCTTCTCTGTGATATTATTAAGGTACGCGTTTAGTTTGAGTTGTTGCTGATTTACATGATCAGTAATATTGTTCAAATTTGTTATGATGTTGTTGTTAATAACTATTTGTTTGTTCCATTCGTTAGTCATTTGGTTCCCGTTTTCGTCAATGTTTCGGAAGTGACTATAAATTTCTTCGGCGTCGTCATTGTCCATATTTCCATACAAGAATTTTATTGCTTTTCCGCCTATGTTAAAAGGTCCTCTCTTAATTCTACTGGTTTTGTGAGCTACAGGAATTAAACTGTTTAAATTATGCCTTGCTAGACTTAGTTCGGTATTTAAATATTGAACATTTTCCCCTTGGTTAGTTTTTCTAATATTTTCGCTTAGGTTGTCTAATATGGTTTCGTATTGTGTTAAATTTATGCAGTGCAAGAGTTTAGTATAGGACTCCAATATAGTTTCTGTGTCTAATTTTAACATCGAGTAGCCATATTCCGTGGCAATTGGTGTCGTTTGTAGCCATTGTCCTGCTGCAGATATGGCGGTAATTATCGTAATGGTAATAGTCATGAGGTTCATTCTGGAATGTAATTATTCAATTGGAGAAATTAAATTTCCGTTTCATTTGGTTTAAGTAATAATACAGAATAAACAGTAATACAGAACGCGCATCTCATACAAATTCCAAAATGTTAACATTCCAAAATGTTACGTCCTCTGCTATTAACATTACAAACAGCACTAGACAGCTTTCGTTTCTGTTATTTCACAGAACAAACAGCACAGAGATAAGATGAAAGTAATGATCGCATGCAGCTCCGAAGGGAAAATAGCGTCAGGCTGTGGTTGCTGTTGTTGTCGGCCAACAAAACGAAGTGCCACTTGCTTCTTACATATATGGGGAGAAGAGCAATAAGGTATGGTTGTTGTTATTGTTGCCGGCTAGGAATTGAAACATTGAATTTGAATTCTTTTTGCTTGGTGGTTCATTCTGCGTGCAGCGCAGTGCGTACATACCCTGTCGGTAGCAATTTTACGACGGAGTGTAGCGTGCAAAAATATATGAGAACGAATGTCAAAAGGGGGTAACTTATCGACTTAAAAAGTCACTACGGTATAAAGATATCACACTATTTTTAATATTGATGATAGTTAAACGATGTGGCACAATCGTTATGTACGAAATATCCTTTACATGGTGGATGTACGTACATATATCGAAAAAAAGCAAAACAAAAAATTTATTCTGCCGTCATTCGGGATCGTCGTTGCTTACTTACTTTTTTCTCATAGCTTTTTGCTTTACAATAGATATGTACATACATTCGACATGATTAAATGCACAAATTCGTAATTACGATTCTTCGGAACCTCTCATTTTTTTTTTTAGGTTTGACAAACAAATGTTTGGGCCAAAAAACTGGGGGCCTAGAGTGGGATAAAAGGCGTAGGGATAAAATAATTAATCGCGGTGAGAAGTCATTTACGCCAAAATTAGCGAAACCTTAGAATTCAAGTGCTCATAAGGAGATACAAATTTCTTCACGCAGAAGGTCGATCGCATAATATCATGAAAAAAAACTTGTTCTTATTAACCGACAAACGTCGGGAATTGCCAGCCAATGTCAGCCAGAAACAAAAATTCAAAATTTACAATTTTCATTCGCTGATCAACAACAACAACGATAGCACATCGCCCTTCATTCGCTTCATTGAAAATAACAGTAACTTCTATGGCCGGCATCGAGCGCACGAACTCGCTCTGCACCACTCGGCACTTACCGAAGTTGACAATAACAGAGATCATCGTCGCACGAGAAATTAACAGAGACAAAAGTTCTGTTCAACAAACTCTGTTATCTCCCCCCTGCTGCTTTCGGCCCGCACCATAAATTCAGATTGCTTCGCTGGTCGACATGCGCATTCTGTATACTGTTTATTCTGTGGTAATACTTTGTCCCTCTCTTATTGCTAGTGTCTACTACCACAGAATAAACAGTATACAGAAGGCGCATCTGAAATAATTTTGCGATTTCATTTCAGACGCGGGCGGGAAGAGCAAAGATGAGGAAAATGTATATGGAACCGAGAGAGTAAGCGCAAGCGAGCGGAGAGCTGCTTTGCGATCCTCTCTTGCATTCTCGCATTCATTCGATGGATTGGTTTATTCTCATTTCGACAACAACACGCAATGTTGTTGTTTTCCGCAGCAAGCCAGCTTGGCTTTATTCGGGCCATGGCACAATAATAAGGTAATAGCATGCCCGCAACACCAAAAACCACATGTATTTTGTTGGTAGGATTGTTTATGGTTACTGTCAAAATCAGCTGATATTTTCCAACGAAAGAGGGAGAAACTGAAAACAGACAAAAGTGATTGTTGCCAGAAAGCGCTGTAATTGAGTGAAAAAACGGGAAAAGTGCTCAGGTCAGTTGTTTTCAGTCAGGTATTTTCATTTCAACCGATGCGGCAACACAGCACACCGACGATTTTGACAGAAGCCATAAACGATCAGCCGGTGGCTTGCTACAACCTTATAGTTGAACCATGATTCGGGCACTTTGAAATGGTCAAATTTTGTCTGTCCGCTTCTTGTTCTTGTTTGTAAAAAAGCAAGCGCAGAGCGAGCACGTGCCGGCGAATTTGTTTATTGTCATTATCAATCGAATCTTTGAGCTGAATGGTCGTTTTTTGTTCATGCTGCGCTTAGATTAATTGATATTAAATTTTGCAAATGTTTAGACGTGGTTGATCCAAAATAAAAATTTGTACAAATATATTTACAAGGCTAGTTCCAAGTACATATAATTATTTGTCTAAATTTTGACGTGGTTGATTCCAATTTTGAATTTTTTGCTATTTTTTTGACGTGGTTGATCAAAAAATTTTTACAGATATTTTGACGTAGTTGATCCTTTCTGGTCATATTACCTTTGATTTGGCATATTCATTGACTTTACTAGTATACGAAAAATGGATCCGGCTCCGAGTAAAAATTTACTACCCCGGGTGGGTAAAAATTTAATAAAGTCAGGGCTTCAATGCTGCATAACAACTTGCCGAAAATCTAGACGGATGATGAAAAACTTAAAATGTTTAAATTTCCGCCCTATGACTCAACTATGGGCCAAATTTGGCGAGAAAAATTTAGCATTAAAACTAAAGAATACACCAAACCATTATTTATATGCGTTAATAACTTCTCAAGTTCTGACATTGGGAAAAATATTTAAAATCTGGAGCAGTTCCTGTATTTATTTATTTATTTTTAGAATTGTTTTAAAAAAATTTATCTTTTTTAAAACAATATGTAAAATTATAGCTATGACATCCATGGTTTTAAGCTAATTAGTTTATTTACTTAAGCTATTTTACAAATTAGATTTCGTTGTAAATATTACAGTATTTGGTATAACATATTAGCATCCTTAAATTTTCAGCAATGGGGTTAGCAAGTAATGTCGTAGGTTTAGTGTTTCGTAGTGATTTTCTATGGGCGTTGAAGTAGGAGCAATTGTCTAAAATATGTTCGATGTTTATGTTGGGTAGGTTGCAAAACTTGCATATGTTGTTTTCTTTGTTAATAAGATATTTATTGGTTAACATTGTATGTCCAAGTTTGAGTCGTACAATTTTTATTAAATCTTGTCTGTTTACGTTGGTATTGGTTTTAAAAATTTCGTATATGGGTGTTCTTGATTTGTTAATTTTTTTGTACCAGTCACTTGTTGAAAGAAATTGGTCTCTTTCTTTTTTCTTGTATGTGCTTTTTATGAGTCTTAGAATGTCTGATGTTAGAATATTTTGAGTTATTGTCAGTGGTGCATACATTGAATTTTTCGCCGTTATGTCGGCTAGTTCGTTGCCTTTTATGTTGACATGTCCGGGAATCCAAATAAGTCTGATAGTGGATTTATGGTTTATTAAGGAGTTTCTTATTTTGTCGATGTAATAATTGTTGTTTGTTGGGTTAGTAATCGCGTGAAGTGATGAAAGAGAATCTGTGCAGATTGCAAATTTTTTGTGTTTTGTGCCTGCGTATTTGGTTGCGTCGTGAATGGCTATTAGTTCAGCTCCAAAATTTGTGCTGTATTGTGGTAAGTGTGCTATTTTGATTGTTTTGTCTTCTTCTACTATGCTATAGCTTGTAAAGTCATTTTGTTTTGATCCATCTGTGTATATAAATTTAAAGGTATGTAGGTCTTCTTTTATTTTAAGGAAATTTTGAATGTAGGTTTCATTTGTTATATTTTTTTTTTTAAAGCGTCGAAGGGAGGTGTTGATTGTGTATTGTGGGAGTTGCCAACTGGGAGATACGGACGTCTTGTTTACTTTTGTTATTATGGGTATCTCAAAGTCGTGAGCGTTTTTGATTACTTTGTTTATTGTGGATGGTACTCGTTGGTGTCTTTTGGATTTGAGGATTTGGGAGCATAAGGTTGGGAGGGGGGAATGATCATTGATTGTGATTGATTTGACAAGTTTGGAGGTGATTAGATCTCGAGTGAAGGTTATGGGGGTAATTTTTGCTTCGTAGTGGAGGTTGTGTAGAGGGGTAGTTCTGAATGCTCCTAGTGCGATTCTTGCAGCGGAGTTAATAGTGGTGTTTAATTTATTTGTAATTGATTTCGGTGCGTAGCCAAATAAGTACAGACCATAATTTATTTTAGATATTAGTAATGATTTTGTGGCTGAGATAAGTGATCTTGTGTTACAATTGAATTTTTTGCTAGAAAGACATTTGATTATATTAAGAGGTTTGTTTAGTGAGTCTATTAGTTGGTTAATATGGGTGTCCCAACGGTATCTTTTGTTGAGTGTTATGCCTAGTATTTTTAAATTGTCAACATTGTTTATATTTATATGGCTGCATGTGATGGTTGAAGAGCAGTTGTGTTTTCTGCAGATGTGGATATGTTTGCATTTTTCAAGGGATAGTACGGCTCCAGAATATGCGCACCAGTTTGAAATTTTGTTGTAGATGGGGTTTAAATTGTAACACGTATTTTTGTTTTTGTTTAGTTTTTTTATTAGTAGAAAGTCATCTGCGTATGCGAGAAAGTCAATTTCTTTGTGGAGTGATAGGACGTTGCTTAGTTTGTTGTATGCTATTAGGAATAGGATTACAGAAAGGGGTGAGCCTTGTGGAATACCATTTTGGAGAGGGAAGTTTTGCGAGAATTGTGAATCAATTTTCACTTTAATGTTTCTGTTCGTCATGTAATTTTTTATGTAGTTGTAGATATTAGGGCCGATTTTCCATGAGTCGAGTTGGTCTAAAATGGTATGTACTCCGATTTTGTCGAACGCTTTTGCGAAATCGAGCGAGATGAGGGAGATGTGATTTTTGTAAAAGAGGGAATGCGCGATCTGATAATCTAGGTAAACTAGGAAATCAGACGCTGATTTCCCTTTTTTAAAACCCATTTGGTGGCTATTGAGTAGTTTGTTGTTTAAAACAAACCACCAAAGTCTGTTCGCAATAATTTTGTCCAGTATTTTAGAGCAGCAAGGATTTAGTGAAATTGGGCGGTAGGATGTTAGCATGGTTTTGTCGGCTTTTGGTTTTGGTATGGGGATTACGAGGCTGTTTTTATATATTTGAGGAATGAATCCACAAAAAATTTTGTTATATAAGTCGGTAAGTCGACATTTTACTGTGTAGGGTAGGTGTTTAATCATTGGGTAAGATATTCGATCTATCCCCGAGGTTTTGCCTTTTAGTTGGTTTAGTGTCATATTTAGTTCAATTAAGTTGATTTTTTTGTCGATAAGTAAAGCTGATTTGCTCGGATTGGAGGGGGTGCTTCTGGATAGAGAGTTTCGTTTGTGAAGAAGGAATGTAGATGAGAAAGAGTTATCCTGTGCTTCTTTGGACCAGTTTTCGGTGAATGTTTGAGGTGAAGTTGTGCATTGAAGATGATTTTGATATTTTTATTTCCCGTTTGAAAGATGCGTTGGATTTTTTAAATTTGATAATATTTTCTAAGGATATGTTTCTATTAAGGTTGTTCCGGAGCTTGTTCCTTTCTTTTTTTAATTCTTCTAATTTTGTGTTCCACCAGGGGACCGTTGTTCTTTTTTTGTATCTTGATTGGGGAATGGATTCGTTTGCGCTTTGAATTATTATTTTTTGTATATTTGCAGTTTCTTTGTTTATGTTTTCGCTTATCGCTCTTCTTGTGCATAATTGAGCCAGCATGTTAAATTTGTCCCAGTTTGCTTTATCTAGATTGAATTTGGGTCTACTTTTATTTAAATTGGTTGAGGGATTTGGGAAGAGAGATATCAGGATGGGAAAGTGGTCGCTGCCGCATAAGTCGGATTCTAGCTCCCAGTTGGTTTCTATTGCTAGGATGGGGCTAGCAAATGAAAGATCTATATGGGTTAGAGTGTTAAGTGTCGAGAAATGTGTAGGAGAACCATTATTAAGGAGTGTAAGACCCGATTGGGTTGCAAATTTATTGATTTTATTGCCTCTAGTGTTGTTATGGCTGGAACCCCAGCTGGTGTGCCAGCTATTGAAGTCGCCTGTGATCAAGTGCGGTAATTGGGTGGTGTCGAAGAGATCATGAAGGTCTTTAAGATTGAATGATTTTCTAGGTGGTATATATATTGAACTAAGGAGAAACTTTTGTTTTGATACGATGAAAAGAATTACTATGTCGAAGTTGTTAGTAGGGAAGTTTGTTGTCATGTGTTGTATTGAGTTGTGTATAAGTATGGCTGCGCCGCCAAATGAATTTTGTGGGTTTGGAGATATGTATATTTTGTAGTTAATGGGAGTAGTTACCATTTGGTCGTTTGCCAAGTGGGTCTCTTGTAGAGTAATGATTTGGGGTTTGTGTTTTTTTAATAGTAAATATTTCTAGTTCTTTGTAATTGTTTTTGTAGCCTTTAATATTCCACTGGATAATTTTTAGTGATGCTGTCATTATGGCTAGATTTAGTATTAAGTGATAAGTTAAAGGTAAAGATCGATAGTATATAGGTTAATGTTCTAAACGTACACATATGGTCAAAAAAATAAGTACACTACCTAAAATTATGTGAATGCACAATTTTTTTTTCGCATATTGAATTCATACATAGTACTTCCTTTTTATTTTAATAATTTCAATATGGCAATGCATTTAAAAGTGAAAATGAAACAGGGTTTTCCCCAATCTGTCGTATTTGGGCTTGTTTCGCTGTGATGTAGTATAATTGGTTGGTCATAAAAATAAGTACGTTGATTATTTTTCACGTTTGTCAACAATCTGTTCAGTTTTTTCGCAAAGGATTGTTATTTTATTTGTATTATTATTTAGTTATAGTAAAATAAGAAGGAAAACATCTTGCAGATGGGCCGCAATAAACATTGTACATCCGAGGAGAGGAAAATCGCTTTGAGGTTGAGAAATGACGGCCAAAGCCTTCGTTCCATTGCCAAAACTTTGAATCGGTCACTGTGTTTTGTCCAAAATGCTTTAAAAGCTAAGAAGAACATCGAAAAACGCGGAAGACCAAAAAAATCGTCTATAACGACAGACAATCATATTGTCACTCTGGCGAAAAAGGACCGATTTGTATCCTCTAGAGCCATTTCAGAAGACACCGGCAACGTGATTTCTTCCCGAACTGTTCGTCGAAGGCTACAAAGAGCTAATTTACCTGGACGAATAGCCAGAAAAGTTCCTTTGCTTCGGAAAAAAAATTTGAAGACGCGGTTACCTTCGCAAGAGAACATTTAAATTGGTCCGGACCTGACGGTGAAAAAAAATGGCGAAATATTTTGTAGAGTGACGAAACCAAAATTAATTTGTTTGGAAATGATTCTGCTCGGAATGTTCGACGTCCCAAGGGTAAAGAATTTCACGTGCGCTTTACTAAAAAAACCATTAAGCACGGGGAGGCCACATCATGGCATGGGGTTGTTTTTCATGGTACGGTATTGGACCAATACATCTTATAACCGATACCATGAGGAGATTTCACTACAAAGACATCTTGGAAAATACCATGTTGCCCTATGCTGAGGAGAGTATGCCGCTAAGGTGGACATATCAGCAAGATAATGATCCTAAGCATACTTCATAGTTGGTCAAGAAATGGATTCAAGAAAATGGAGTGGCGTTGCTTAACTGGCCGAGTCAGCCACCGGATCTGAATCCAATCGAAAATCTTTGGGGAGAATTGAAACGAAGAATTGGCAAGGAAGTATTCCAAAATAAGGACCAATTATGGAATTTTATCCAAAAAACTTGGTATGAGATACCAATAGAGACTTGCCGTAAGCTTATCTCCAGTATGCCAAGCCGAGTGGCGAAAATTATTCAAAATAAGGGTGGGTATACCGGCTACTAATAAATAAAATAATTTGCTAACAAAGAAAGCCGATAAAGTGGGAATTTGAATTTATTTTATTAATATAAACCGAATGTACTTATTATTTTGTCCAACCATTTTCATTAATTTCATACTTTGTTAGCGATACTGAAAGTTCCTTTTGTGTTTTATTCGTATTGTCCTCATTTATTTTACTTGTTATGTTATAAGAAAAGATTTATCAATTTGTTTTTAATTGAACTAAAATAAATATTCACCTACAAGCCATTGAAAATATTATATAGGCCTGTACTTATTATTTTGACCATATGTGTATATTTTTTTATGTATTGGCTTGTAGTGTAGAATGTTAGTTGATTAGTTAATTGTGTTACTCTTCCATTAGAGAAGTATTAGTATCGTCCGAATCACTTAGATTGTTGTTGCGTCTTTGAGGTGGTTGTTTGCTTGGATTTGTTGCTTTTGCTTTTGGAAAGATTTTAACTTTTGTGTCCAGTTTGTTGTTGGTTTCATTTTCGTTGAATTGAGTGGTTTGACTTTGATTTTTTGTCGTTGCGTTTTGATTGTTGGTTGTTTGTAAAGTTTTTTCGTCTCCTTTCTGTGGTGAATTATGCATGTGACTTTGTTGTTGTTTTTGTTGGGATGCTGGCTCGATGTCTTCGGTTGGGTTGTACGTGACTTGGGTTCTCAGAGTATTGTTGTACGCTTTGTCTGGATGTCGCTCTTTGTAGATTTGTGCTGCTTTTTTGTTGGTAACTTTTTGGAGAGTTTTGATGGCTTGCATTTCTTTTTGCATAATGAAGATGGGGCAGAGTTTATTGTACGTTGAGTGTGAGTATTCTTTGTTGTTTGTTGATATGCAATTGTTACAAACTGGATCTCTTAGGCATGGCTCTTGGAGCTCTTCGTTGACGTGGGCGAGAGCTCCGCAGTTAGGGCATAGTTTGTTGTTTTTGCAGTATTTTTTCGGGTGTCCAAATCTGTGACAGTTTTTGCAGCGTAACGGAAGGGGTATGTATGGTCGTAGATAAGTTTTTTGGTACCCGACAAAGATCGATTCTGGTAGTTTAAGTGCGGAAAAAGTGAGAACTATTAGGCCAGTTTCTACTAAATTATTATTTTGTTTTTTGAGAATTTTTTTCACATCAACTACATTTTGCATTTTGAGTTCGGTAAGAATCTCTTCTTCACTTACATCTCTTAAGTCATTGTTGTATATGACGCCTTTGGTATAATTAAGAGATGTGTTTTCTTTTACTTCCACTTTGATTGTCGGTGAAAATGAGGTAAGTTTAATAAGCTTAATTGCTTGTGCTAGTGTTTTTGTTTTTAAGAGTAGGATACCACTTCTTGTTTTCTCACATGTATCAATTTCACCGCAGACATAGTCTATCAGGGCATTTTTAAGGATTTTTCACTAGGTGGCCAAAATCACACCTCCAGGGGGGACCCTCTCTAAATATACATACAATGGAAATTATTATTTCAATAGGAATCAAAAATTCACTTAACAGGTATTAATTAAAAATAAATTTTATGTATTTCTTGCAATATACTTACAAGTCTATATCAGAAAAATTTATTCTCTTTTTTTTTAGACAAATTCGAAATACAAATTAGGAAACAGTATTTTTTCAGCAATTTTATGCATTTGATGCTGAAAAATTATTCTTGTCGTTCTTCTATAGCACAGGTCAACATTTAGTATGAAAAAAATCATGCATGTATGAATTTTTCAGATTTTTTAAACCACCATTTCTTAGTTTGACTATGTGATAGAGCTTAGCCGACCCTTGCATCGGAAACAGCGACCCCAAAAACCCCTGGGTACTTACGTAAAGTCTCGGAAAGAGTTTCATCCAAAAATTGTTTCGAAAAGATTCGGGTTTGTAATTTCATACCATCATTCGTTATACGTATATGTCAATCGTAATCTGTAACTAATTTGTAGCAGATCATCTTAATGTTGGCAATAAAAAATTTAACTCAAAAAATAGTACTCATCGATTCTCTGTACTTGGTAATTGCCCTATGAATTCTGGATTGTATGCTATTGACAAAGTCCATACGTCGCACATTGGGGAAAAAACAGGCAAAAACGCTCGCATTGGAGCAAATTCAAGAGTTGCGAATCTGAATTTTTTTTTACATGTAATATTGATACACTAGCCAGATAGAAAATCAACTTTTCAACTCCCTTCACCCCATGACCTGGACTTTACGGCCTTTCAAAGTTGAACGTTTTATTATATTATTTTCAATTCTAGCAAAATATCGTTAACAAGGCTGTTTTCAGATGCCCGTAGAATCTATATTTTTTAATGAAATCCCATAATTTTTCACATGTAGGGTTACGATATTTAAGCAATTAATATGTCAAAAAAAGTTTATTTCAGAAATGTTTATTTTGACAGAAAAAAGCATATCTAACCTTTGCCTAATTTTTTGTTAAAAATGAGAAAAATCGGGATTTTCTATGGACTGTAACTTTTGAGATTCCAGAGCATTCCACGAAATACTTATACACGGAATAGGTGGGATATTCAGCTAAATGGTACCAAACTTATCTGCGGAGTCCTGCGTCAGCGTGAATGCGAGCAATTTTCGTATGCCAACCCAAACACTTTTTGTACTCAGCACTGGTGAGCAACGATATATTTTTAATTGCTGAGCAAAACTATAACGTATGAAAAACAGCAAGGCTGGTATTGAAAGGAATAAATATGTATTTAAATATATAGAATTGAGATGTGTATATATATATATCGCATTGATTTATCTATGTCCGTCCGTTAATATATCTTCCAAGTCGTCTGTTTGATGGAAGGTATTCATAATACTTAGCTTTAGAAAAAGTTGAGACACGAAAATGAAATTTCGTACAACAACTTTGGAAATCATGAGAACAACATATTGCCTAAAATGGGCGTGGTTTGCCCATTTTTTAACAGGGTTGCCATATAAATAATTTTTTCAAAATACGCCTCCCTCGCTTATGATACATACTAAGTCATTATTTTAATTTATTATTATTGTTCAGATGTGATCGAGTATTTAGTGATCCGTCGATACCATCACGAATCCCAATCTTTCCTTCTCCTCTTGTGCTAATGTTCCCCCTATTTTCTGCTCCCCGGCTTCGGCCGTTCGTATCGTTTAACGTTTCTTGTTACATTTGTTACTTGTAATTCGTACGTCACAGAATAAAGACTCACTAAACCCGAATGACCCCGCTTATTGTTAATCCGCTCCGCCGCGAAACGAACATGGTCCTTCGAGCCATCGCGAACTCGCGATTAGTAAACAGTAGACAATTTCAAATACAAAACAATTAACCATTACAAACAGTGATACGATTTGCAACATTACAAAATACAAAACAATTCACAACAACTTCAACAATTTCAAGTGAAAACTACAAGTGAAAAGACACTCACAAAAAAAAGTTACAACAAGTGGAAAAGTGACAAACAAATACACATATGTATGTACATAGTTCCAACTAACTGCAAACAAATTAAAACAGTGCAAAAATATCACCAGCTAAAAATTAAAGAAAACAATAATAATATTAATAACAAACAAACAGTGACAACACAAATCAAACTAACTAACTAACCACAAGAAACAAAGTAAAAGGTGTTACAAAAATACATAACTAAAAAGTACACAAAATTCAAAAATTGAAAGTAAAAACAAAAAAACTCCGCGACACATTGGACAGTGCAGTGTAGTATAACAACAAAAGCACGCACATCAAAAATACAACAACACACACCCACGACGCAGAGCAGAACACAAGAAACGAAGAAAAAGAACTGCACAAACAACAACAGCACAAGTAACGTAGCACAACAGCAGCGGACATACAGCTCCAGAAAGGAGATCCCCATGCCCACAAAGATAAGCGAAATATTTATATTTTCAAAATATATAAATAACACGTACACACTCACTAACAAATATATTAAACCCAAATATATGTATACTCCCCAAAAATCCACATTAAAATCTGGTACCCCGCCACTGTACGCTTATCGTGCATATTTCCCTTAGTACAAAACAGCGCAGTGCAGTAAGCAATCCCGCTACTGCATATAATTAGGCGCTTTGTACATTTTCGCAGTCTCTTTTGTGCGACCTCCGCTGGCAAAGCAGCAAAAACTCCGCTGCAGCCAGCATCCCAAATACGCACCTAGTGCAGTAAATAGGTACGCAGCATTTCTCCCGCTGCATTCCCACTCACCCACTTGCAAGCACTTTCGCGTTTTGTTTTGTGCGATATACGCAAGCACTGAGCAGCGAGCACTCCCGCTGCTGCTTCCAAGTGCACATTCGCACTTCTGCCTAAGCAATTTCCACACTCTCGCTGGCAGAATTAAACAAACGCAAATACAGTGGGACGAGTAGCCTGTTTTCGCAGCACATTGAACAATTTTTTGAGACTTAGAAAATTTTCAATAGTGTTGCACAAACACACTCATTGCACAGCTGTTGTCACCCCAAGCGAATACAGTGGGACAAAAACACCCCACCTGTATTCAAAAATTTTAATCGTTCACTAAATATAATAAGAATTAATTATTAATACCCACAAACACTAATACACTAATATACATATATAAACATACACTGACTCTTTACATACAAACATTTATTCACGTTTGCACACAAATAAAGACACATTCACATACACATTGACTATATTAAAAAATTTGTTGTTTATTAATAATTTCCCCAATTCTTGTTTACATATTTCTCGTTTTTTCCAATATATATATACCAATTTCTCGACGCGTTTACACCCAATTGTAAACTTTTAACCTCAACAGAAATACAAATTCGTATTGAAAATTTTTTACACTTTCGTGTACATTTCCTCAATTCTAAATTATCGTTCGCGCGGAAGCGGTAATAGTTCCGGCTTATTCCTCATAAGCCTAATATTAATATTCAAACGAATTTCAAACCCCTTTCGAGCTTTTTTAAGCCATTTCAATGCCTGTTGAGCGATCCCCCAAGCGTCAAATAAACAAAATGGAGTCTCCTTCTCCAAGATGTTCAAAGTCGACTGAGGCACATTTGACAGTTCCTGTCACTCGCGAGGCACTCAAAACTCGCTCCAAGCCACCTAGTCCCAAAGCAACCGATCCCAGTGTTGCCACTTTTGGTTTTGAGTCCGAGAGACTCGTGCAATTATGCACAACGTTTTCATCGGCTCCCATTGAGGATTTTACCAAATCCCTGGTCCAAATTAAGCAGAAAAATCTGCAAGACCAATGGGAGAGGCTAATGCGCGCACATCAGGCAGTCTTCACTGCTGAAGACAACAGCCAGCCCGACGGTTTCAAAGAGTCGGCTAGGCAAAAGATTGATGCCTGCACAGACCAATACGAGTTGTGCATGGCTAAAATGTTGGACATCATTAAGATGCTCCAACCTCAGTCCCCCCAGCCTGCTACGCATATGGAACCGGTTCAACCCCTAGAACCAGCAAATACTTCCTACATTTGCCTCCAAGTTCCTCCTTGCGACACCGAAACATTCTTCGGGGGCTATGAGCAGTGGCCGTCCTTTCGGGACATGTTTACTGCGGTATACATTAACCACCCCAAGCTCACTCCAGCCCAGAAATTGTATCACCTCCGATACAAAACGCAAGGCCAAGCCGGTGCTATTGTTAAACAATACGCATTAACCGATGAGAATTTCGGACTCGCCTGGGAAGCATTAAGATCCCGATATGAAAACAAACGCATCCTCGTTGACAAACAAATTCGATCTCTGTTGAATATCGCTCCTGCCCACACCGAAAATAGTGAGGCACTACAGCTGATCCAGAATTCTATCAACAATTGTCTGTCCGTTCTCAAGTCTCAGGCCGTAGACACGGACAATTGGGATCCGCTGTTGGTATACATATGCTCTACCAAATTGCCCGAAGCAACTCTAGCTTTATGGGAACAATCGTTGACATCCCGGAAGGATCTGCCACCCTGGTCACAAATGAATGAGTTTCTGACCAGCAGATACGAGATAGTGGAACGGCTGAATTTCTTTCGGCCTACCAAGTCGAAACCACAATCCTCATCTTCCAATGTCCCCAAAAATCGGCCCCCGAGATCCATTAATTTTCACACTGAAGTGAAAAACGACTTCGCGTGCAAACTCTGCAACGCAAATCACTCCGTATGGACTTGCCAAAGCTTTAAAAGGCTCACCCCCCAGAGTCGTTTAACATATGTGAAGAAGCACAAGCTCTGTGTAAATTGTCTTGCTACATCTCACCTAATTCAGGACTGTACAAGCAATTTCACATGCGTATATTGCCAGAAAAAGCACCACTCTTTGCTTCATCTCCCCAAAGGCAATACGCAACCCACTCAATCCCCCAATCGATCACCTTTAACCACTTCTCTGGTCTCAACGGTTATCGAACAACCGAGCAACAACTCCACCACTCATTCTCCAATTTCAAGGCAAAGTACGCTCCCAGTACCAGCCCTTCACCCAAATAATGGCACCCAGTCTCTTCTGCCTACGGCACTGGTGTCCATTACACACTTTGGAAAGTTGTTCAGAGTTCGAGCGTTGATCGATCAAGGCTCTCAGCGCACCTTCATTTCCTCGAAGGTCCAGAGACGCCTAAAATTGCCTATGGAGAAATCTAACCTCCAGATCTCGGGCATGGGCGGACAGATTGTGAAAACCGCCAACCATATATGCTTATTGACATTGGCAGTCCCAAAAACGAGCACAAACATCCCCGTGCAAGCAATCGTGCTTCAAAAGCTAACAGAATTGCTCCCCCCTTCAAAAATAAACCCCCCCAATTTGAACGATTTCGCCATGCTAGATCTCGCTGATCCCAACCCCTTCGAGGCAGCGCAGATCGATATAGTGATTGGCAGTGATCTCATCCCGCAGCTCATGCTCGAAGGTTTCCACCGAAATGTATGTGGCAGCTTACTTGCTCAACACACAGTATTCGGTTGGATATTAAGCGGTCCAGTACCTATGTCATCACATTTGACAAATGCTGCCGCGGTGCCAAATCACCATACGCACACTGGTCCCGCCCTTCGAAAAAATCTTCCTACTCCAAAGGAAGCCCCTTCTGACGTGATTGCCGCCCTCAAACCCGTAGGGTTTCCACCCAAGGAAATAAAGGCAAATCACTCGGAACCCACCATCCCTGCACACTCAGACTCAAAACGGCAAACACCCCCCTTCATTGCCAAACGTTTCGCCCCCGCAGGATGGCTATCGCCCCCAATGAGACCGCGAAAAAGGGTACAACACAAGCGTTGGCTCGACGCCACGCGTCAATATGCACAGTAATTGTTGGAAACGGCAGCCCCCTCGCATTTCCACATTGCACCCCCCCATACAATAAACCTCGAGCGCACCCATCCCGGGTCCGAGTCAGTCGCCATTCCCGTGCGACCTGCTCCAAGCGCCTTCATTCCTCCGAAGATCCGGCGCTAGCGACCATCCCAGCAGTTGCCCCCAAGACTGCTCCGCACGTCCGCAGCGAGCATCACCCGCGAAGAGGACCTCAGCGCACTACCCAGCGCTCCGGCATCGCGGATCGGCGGCAACCCCCCAGCCGTCAGCCCATCCTACAGCCAGGCAGCCGCGCATCACCGCCAAACCCTCACCACCCAGCCGTACGCCGCAACCCTGGGCGAGACCCCGGCACCCCCACAAAATATAATTGCAATCTGCAATGGCGGCCGCGATGTTCAGATGTACTGTGCTGTATTTAGTGATCCGTCGATACCATCACGAATCCCAATCTTTCCTTCTCCTCTTGTGCTAATGTTCCCCCTATTTTCTGCTCCCCGGCTTCGGCCGTTCGTATCGTTTAACGTTTCTTGTTACATTTGTTACTTGTAATTCGTACGTCACAGAATAAAGACTCACTAAACCCGAATGACCCCGCTTATTGTTAATCCGCTGCGCCGCGAAACGAACCATTATTATTAAGGTAAATGCGCCTAATTCCGTGCTATCCTGGCAAGCGAAATTTAACATGGAATAATAGGAAAATGTGAGCACTTTTTGAAAAACTTGTTTTGCAAGAAATCGTCAAATTTTTTCAATTTCATGTCAAGTTCTTCATTATATGTGCTTTGATATCATATGCAATTTTGCTCTTAGGTACGTGTAAACTAAAAATGTTTTTACGGATTGTAAATCCGAAACTTTTTTCAATAGGCATGCTTTCGGAAGAAGCTCAAGAGCATTGCAACAAAAATGTTAAAGTTTACAGATGCTCAAGACTAAAAAATTTAAATGACGTGTTTAAAATATTTTTAGTGGCATCCGACCCGAAGATAAGTGGTTTACGCGATTGCCCAAAAATTAAAGACAGTTTTCAAAATTTACCTACGGAAGTGCAAGCAATGCTTAAAAATAAGTTTTAGCTTTATTGCTTGCCCAAAATATACTGCACCAATTTAATTTAGTTCTTTTTATTTCGTTCTGGGACGGATTACCAGGAATAATCGGGTTTGAGAAGTTGTACATATTTGAAGAAAGAGTTTGCCTACTTTTATGAAAGTGGGCGTGGCTATGTATCACATATTAAAATTTCTTCGTTTGAAGAAGATTTAAATGCATGACAACAAAATGTTAGCCCCTTTTAATATTCTTAAAAATAAAGTCTGTATGGAGAGTAGGCGTGGCCGTGGGCGAATTTTTTTCATTTTTGGAATTTTGCGAAAATTCAATCTTTTATCTTTTTTATTTCCGAAGTAATTAAATTTTTCGTTATACATTCGGAAACCATAAACCGTGTGCTGCGAAAAAGTGATCAAATTAAAAAACGCTAAAACACGTGTAACTTAATTTTTGATCTTATACGAGAATCAATTATCAAAATATTGACTTATTTTGTTTGCTTCTGATTATGCATATTTCTAAAACTCTTAACTTCCGACTGTAGGATACCAGCTCCTGGTAGGGGAAATTTTAAAAAATTACACCATAAAATTCTCTGAGGATAATGCTGAAGATAATAAGGTGCGTTTCATATTTATAACCCACCTATGAGCCCTGGGAGAATATTAGAATAAATACTAGGAAATAAATTTCCCAAAAATAAATAACTACCAAATAAGTTCCCTGAGGTTAATAGTTTGTGGTGGCAACACTGTTTTAACATGCTCTTTGAAATACCGTTATATTTCAAAGAAACGTGTAATGCGCTTTGTTTAGCTGATGTAAAAATCGTTTCATAATTATAACCCATCTGCAGTTTTTTATAAAAAAAAAGGTTTGTATTAGGTATACTTTCTTGGGAAACATATAGTTATTAGGGCTATGTGTCAGCTAGGTATGCCACGTGGTACAACGTTATCAGAACTAGAGAAAGGCAAGATTTTGGCTTGGGCTTCTGACGGCATTTCAGTTAGCGAAATTTCTCGAAAAGTCGGACGAAGCAGACGCGTAGTTGCCAATTTGCTAACGAATGTCGAAGAATATGGCCAGCAAAAGAGGTCCGGTAGAAAAAGGAAATTGTGCAAAAGGGAGGAGCGGCTAATCATACGCCAGGCAAGTAACTCCACTGTCAGTTGTTCCCGTTTGGCAAGAAGCTGCAACACCAAAGTGTCCAAAACTACTGTTTGGCGTGTGCTACAACGATGTCCTGATATTTCCCGAGCAAAAATGAAAACGATTCCAAGGCTACTTACTCGACATAAGACTGCACGTCTTGAATTTGCGGAACAAAATATGGACACTGATTGGTCCTCCGTAAGCAAAATAAATTTCATAAGTTTTGTTGGCACGTAGTTGACGTTTATGCTTGTAGGTCATATTTTCTGATGAAAAAAAATGGAACCTTGATGGACCAGATGGCTCACACTCTTATTGGCGAGATTTGCGAAAAGAACCCCGCTACTTCTCTAAGCGAAACTTCGGTGGCGGGTCATTAATGGTCTGGGGGCGCAAGGGGCGCTGGAAATCCAGTTTACGTCATGCAAAATGAAAAGTTCTAATTATATCGCCGTGTTGCAGAGCAGTTTAGTACAATTTCTGCAACAACATCGCGACAAAAACTGGATTTTCCAGCATGATAATGCCCGAATTCATACCAGCGTAGAAACAAAGACGTGGCTTGCGCGGAAAAAAATTAAAACTTTGGCCTGGCCAGCGTGCTCCCCAGACCTTAACCCAATAGAAAATCTATGGGGAATACTAGTGCGCTCTGTTTATGCCGAAAGCCGTCAATACAACAACGTTGATGAGTTACAAACTGCCATCATCAGAGCTTGGGAGAATTTGGGCACTGATACTTTGCAGAATCTAATTTCTTCAATGCGAAAAAGAGTTTTCGAAGTAATAAAGGCTAAGGGAAGCCATATAAACTAGTAAAAAGCATTATCTTATTATTCAGCAGTCTTAAAAACGAAGAATTGGAACATGGGTTATAAATATGAAACGCTTCAATATTGGGATTTTCGCTGTTTTTGGTCTAAATTTTTAAATGTTTGGGCAAAAATGATTTAGGCATTGAATTTTCTTTTAATCTTACCTGTTTTTATCAGAATATAACAGAACTCAATTGAATACGGGAAATATTTCAACATAATGGTGGTGGGTTATAATTATGAAACGCACCTTAGCTTAATTTCCGTTCTCTAGTGCAAAAACTATAGATTCTAAAGGCCCAACCATGCTCAACTTTGACATGCACATGGCAACCTATGCAAAACATCCAACGCACGGCATCATATGGAAGCAACTATGCTCAGCATATGCATACTTTCCGTTCAGTTTCTCTCCGTTCGTTAACTTTTTCATGCATGAGAGAGAGCGATCCGCACCGTACCTTGCATATTCCAATAAAGTTGCCATGTAATTTAATAATTGAAATTTTTTAAATGGATATTCTCCGTGTAAAAAAACCAAGCAAAAACATTTGCATTTGTTGTGGTTTGTGTTTTTCAAGTGTTTATTGTTGATGCTTATGAAAAAGTCAAGTTTTTGAACTAAAAAGTGAGAAGGTTTAAATGCATTAAATTTTTGTGTTTTGAAGTTGGCAACTCTAAAAAGCAAAACTGGAAAAACAGAATTGTCAAAAAATTTTATTATTATTAATAGCAAAATGGATGAAGAAAATTTTATTGAAAAACTCATCAGCAGTGTCCAAAAGAATAGAAATTTATATGATAAAAGAGAAAAAAATTATTATAACAAAATAAAAAAAGAAAAGGCATGGGAGAATGTAGCTCTAGAATGTGAGCGAAATAGTAAGTACAATTATGATATGACTGTAAAAAAAATGTTGAATGGACAAACATGTCCTTTTCCAGGCGAAATCCGCAAAGCGAGGTGGAAACTATTGAGAGAACGTTTTTGCAAGGAGCTTAAGAAACTAGATACACCTTCTGGTAGTGGTGCGTACTCTAGGGAGCCATGGCAGTATTTTGAAGGCCTGTTATTTTTAAAGGACTGCGTCATTCCACGACGGTAAATAACTAGTTGATAGTTTTTCACTGCAATTTCAAATAATTTAATCTTTCAGAACAATTAGTAATACCAACAACGAAAGCCCATCATTTTTAAATTCCGAGGAAAGTAGCAGCTCATCACCGGCCATAATGACCTTCTCATCTACACCCCTTTCTTCGATAGACTTAACGGAAACTGAAACGACATCAAAATCGGCACAAAGAAAAAGACCTCGACTGTCAAAATTATATGAAAGCTTAGAAGGAACCTTTAAAAAAATGGAGCACCAAATCGCAGAAATGGTTCCTGCTACAACTTGTGGGGTTTTATCTTCGCTACAAGCAATGGATTCTTTATTAACAGATGTGCCGGTGGACTTGAAAGATCGTTTTCTTTTGGAAACATTCCAAAAGTTAATGGAAGTTCGTGCTGAAGCTAGAGGGCGGGCAGCTGGTCCTTCAGAATCAAGTCCGCCAACAATGTAAGGGTTCCTTCTTTGCTTTTGTTGAACGAACATTTTTGCAAGACATACTTTGTGTTTTTATTGTTTTTATTCTGCTTATTCTGTTCTGAAATAAATTTAACATTTTGTTTACACATGATCATGAGTAGCTAATTATTACAAAAAAATTTACATAGTTCTTCCCTTATTTGTGTTGAGGCTCTGCCATTGTAGTGGTTTTGCGTTTCTGATGCACGAATTGATGGCAAAACCTGATTTATATCAGCTCGCCATAATCCATTATGGATATTGCCGTCACTATCCTCCCAATCTATGTAATTTGCCGGACAGTAAGATGACATCATATTGTTATTAAACATAATATAATTGTGTAAGAGAACACAGGTTAAAAGTATTTTTTCTGCATTTTCGGGGTACATGTTTAAAGTTGTTTGTAAAATTCGCCATCTTGATACTAAGATCCCAAAAGTGTTCTCTATAGTTCGTCTGGCTCTTGACAGCCGCTTGTTGAACTTTTCTCTATTTGGGAGCAGTTGTTTGCCAGGATATGGCCGCATTAGATTGTTTCCTAATGGAAAAGCTGCATCTCCCACAAGAAAGTGCGGTAACGCAATTTCAGTACCTGGTAAGTTTTTGGGTGGTGGTATTGGTAAGTTACCAGACAATAATTTTTTGCCAAAATTGCAAAGTTGGAAAATGCCTAAAAAATGTTCGAATGCGAATATAAAGGCATTGAAATAACTTTTATATTTAAGTAATTATACCTCCGTCACTTTGAGAACCATAAGCTCCAATATCTATGTATGTAAAGCGATATTTTGCATCACAGACAGCCAATAGAACTATTGAGTGGAATTTCTTATAATTAAAGAACTGACTTCCGCTATTTGGAGGGCACTTGAGGGCAATATGTTTTCCGTCCACAGCTCCAATGCAGTTTGGCATGTTCCACATGGTCCAAAAATCGTGTTCTATTTCACATAGATCGACCAAATTAGGTTCCGAAACGTAGACGCTATAGAGTGCTTTCCATAAAACATCTGCAGACTCAAGGATAATTGATCGTACAGTCTCTTTACCAAGTTTGAACGACCATGCTAGTGTTTGCAAAGAAGTACCTTGCGACAAATGCCTAATGAAACATACATGAAATTTGTATTTTTGCATCAGACATTTCGAAATGAACTTACAACAATAATACAGCAAGTCTTGCCTCTGGTTGAATGGATTCATTATGCGAATGTTTTATCACTAGAGGTGTAAATAAGTTCAGCAACGCTTTGAACAATTCAGGGGACATCCGTGTATATACAAAAAATTGTTCGTGGTCGATTTCTTTCATTCGCAGAAAGGTAACTTGAAAAAATCCGCACTCGTTTCTATCGCGATTGAGTGGCCGCACAGCCCAGCTCCTTTTTCGTTTTATTTTTAATTCCTCCTCGATTTCTTCCAGCTCAGTTAAACATCTTACTCCAAGTTGAAGTAGTTTAATGGATTTTAATAATTTAAGATTATTTTCTTTGTTCATTTTAAATACTGATCTAAATTCTTTCAGTGAAGTACGCCTATTTGACAATTTTTTTTTGACATCAGAGCCTGTGCACGAAAGTCTCTATCTCGGTCGCCGTATTGAAACTTTCGTGCTTACTCCTGCTTTTCGTTAAATTTTCTCTCTTCCGTAGGCTTGCACATGCTGAGCATGGTTGGGCCTTAAAGCTCAAAACAGGCGATGCGAGCGTTTTTCCCTGTTTTTTCCCCAATGTGCGCCGCCCTCGTTTTTATTTTATTCAAAAGCTCATTATCCTTTTCAACAAACATTTTTACTGTGGCCAAATTGTTGTAACTACGTGGCCACTTCGAACTACTACGTGGCCATTTGGCCACATCTATCCTACTTAAAAAATGCCATGCAGTCTATCACTTTTTTGATAAGAAAAGGAGAGACTGGAGTAAGAGTTTCTTCACTGCTAATTCTTCTCACTATAAGATGTTTGGGACCGTGACTTATGTTGTTCAGAAGTTTAGTATTGTCCATTTCAAAGCACAGATCAGGCTGTTTTTGTTTTCCGCCCCTGACATCAGGTGGTTCGTTCATAGTGAATTTGTTGTTGCGTTTTTTGGTGAGTGTACTTTTTGTGTTTGCGTTTTTTTTTACAATGTGTAATTGAATCAAAGGTTGGTGGAAGGTTATTTTGTTTGCCGGAGGTTGACGGTTTAGGTTGAGTGTTAGTCAGTGACTGCGGTTTATGATAAAGATGACAGTTTAGAATAGATTCTTTCTATTCAAAACTTTAGAATTTCACAATTTTCTGATTGTTTCGAATTTTTTTTATTTTTCAAAAACCAACGTAATTTTTGTTTGGAAAAATTAACTCGTTCGATAAAAATCGCATGGCCAACTGTGAGTTCCTGTATTTAATTTGGAAAATGTTGAAGAAACTTATGAGTTTTCAGAGCCCGATTGTTCAACTAAAAAGAAACGAAAAAGTGAGTCCGTAGATGGGTATTGTAATAATTGCGAATCATATGCTAAATCCGTAAATTTTTACAGGAAGAAGTATTACAAGTATTACAGTATTTTGGCAAAATACAGAAACATTAAAAACCAGAAGAAAGTTCCAAAAAAGTCAGATGTGCTCCAACGTATCGACTCTTATAATAACGTGAGCAAAGAATCAAAGGTATTTTGTAAGCTTCTTCTTAGTTCCCGTCCTAAGGAATATACGGAAGATGTAAAAGATTTGGCTCAAAATATTTATTATGTCTCGCAGTCGACATATCAATTTTTAAGAAATAAACGAAATCTAAATTTGCCACATATCTCGACTGTTAATCGATGGGCCCCTGTTAAGTTCCTGCAGCCAGGTTTTAAGAACTCTGCTTTTGAGGTTATAAGAAAACGGTGCTTGGATTTGACCCAGAGCGAAAAAACAACATGATTCGATTAATGGATGAAATGGCAATTAGAAAGGAATTACGATATAATCCTTAATTAGATTTGGTTGATGGGTAAGAAGAAAATGGGGTTGAAAGGACAAGCCAAATAGGAAAACAATTATGTGTTTTTATGGTCAAATCAATGTTTTCTAACTGGTCATTGGTACTAAATTACGTTGTTTTCGAAAACGGACTTTCTGCAAATATGTTAAAAAATATAATTCTGGAAAATTTAAAAATTCTTAATAGTTTTGGCATCACAGTAAAAGTTATAACTTGTGACTAGTGTCCGACCGAAACCACTTTTTTGGGCCGAAACCGAAACCGAATATTCGGTTTTTTTTTTAATATTCGGCCGAAACCGAAACTTTCTAGTTGAAATAAAAATCACCATATCAAGCACGTTTTTCAACAAACGAATTTTACATTAAGTAAATAAAGAACAAACAAACAAACATAGCATAAATAAACAAATACTTATTAATAAAAACAATTTATTCATTTATAAAAACGTAAACATGAAAAAATCACCCTTTCGTACCTTATTCGCTAATATTCAAAATTAAATAATTTAATATTATATGCTAAAAAAAGAAGTTTATTTACATTGCTGGCACCTAAATTATTCCTCCTTTTACTATATATGGGTCATTCTTTTACAAACCGAACAACTTTTTTGACCCCATAATTTATATTCATCCCAAAATTTTTTTTTCACTTCTGGGCATAAAATTAACCGACACGTATATCAGAATTTATTCGACAAAAATTTTTTTTTCTTTATATAATTATTTAAAATTTTGAAAGTTACGCGTATTTTGCTAGATTCTAACATGTTTAAAATTCAATATCTCCGGTTCGGCTTATCTTATCGACACAATTTCAAAACCGTTTTTTAGCCTATTGTATGCACTTTAGAGGAATATGTTTTAAAATTTTTTTATTTTTAATAAAAAAAGTATATTAACAATTTGATTGTTTAAACAATTTTTTGATGATGTTCCCCAAAATCAATTTGATTGAAAAAAATACTGCTATTTTCGCAATGTTATTACCTACAAAACGCATATTTCAAAAAAGTGGAGACTTAATTAGATCATAAGATAGAAAAAAATTTCCACCGCAAGTCAAGCGTGACGAGTCCCATCAAGTCGATAAGCCGAACCGGAGATATTGAATTTAAAACATGTTAGAATCTAGCAAAATACGCGTAACTTTCAAAATTTTAAATAATTATATAAAGAAAAAAAAATTTTTTTCGAATAAATTCTGATATACGTGTCGGTTAATTTTATGCCCAGAAGTGAAAAAAAAATTTTGGGATGAATATAAATTATGGGGTCAAAAAAGTTGTTCGGTTTGTAAAAGAATGACCCATATCTGCTACACAATAAAATGTAAAAAATATTCTAGAAAGTTTCGGTTTCGGCTATTCGGCCATTTTTTGGCGGAAACTAAAACCGAAACCACTTATTTGGGCCGAAACCGAAACCGAATATTCGGTCGGACACTACTTGTGACCAAGGGTCTTCCAATAGGAAGTGCTTTTCGGATATGGGTGTAACTTTAGAAAGGCCTTTTTTCATGTATAATGATGGAAAAGTGTTCTGTATATATGATTTCCCGCACCTTGTTAAATCATTGAGAAATGGCTGGCTCAAATGCGACTTAGCTACATCAAATGGAATTGCAAGTTTTAGGGTAGTTCAGGAACTATTTGAAATGGAACTTAAATCAACAACAAAAATGTGTCCTAAACTAACCAGCCAACACATTTTTCCAAATTCTTTCGAGAAAATGAAAGTAAAACTGGCAACCCAAATTTTCAGCAGGACTGTTCAAGCTGCTATTAGGACAACTGCTGAAACTATAGGTTTCAAAAGTTGCTCTAAAGAATTGGCTTTATCTACGGCCAGCTTTATAGAAAATATTGACAAAATATTTGATTGCCTAAACAGTGGATCGTTATATTCCAAAAATTTTTACAGATCTGCGATTCAACTCAACAGCTTATCACATGAGTATATAAAATTCTTCCTTAAATACCTGGATGAAATCTCATTTGTTGACAAAAAGAAAAAAGTATTTTTTCTAGATGGGATGAAACTTACTCTAAAAGCTGTTCTGCTATTAGTAGACGAGCTTTTTGAAAAAAAATCCGAAATTTTTTTTTTGATGACAAGGACATTGAACCAAGACAAACTTGAAAATATGTTTTCTATACTACGACAAAAAGGTGGTAATCCGCCAGGTTCCAGAAACCGAGTGAAAGTGAAATTGGAAGTGAATTTGAAACCGAGTGAAAATGTAGTTGGTGTTCTAGAAACCGAGTGATTTCAATTCCACATGTTCATTTTGAACTCGTTATAATTTTCTTCTCGATGAATTTCCTGTATTTAAAAATGAGTGCATTAATTGCATTTGCTGTGACCATTGGTGCAAACAATGATTATTCAGAGGATAAGATTAAAAGGAAGATTTTGCGCGATCACTCTAACCCTCTGGAAATGATAGAATCTGTGTAAGTGATTGAAATGCACTAAAAGCAACAAGATTTTTATTTATGGGATTTCTTTAGCTTCACAGTGCACTACAGAGTAAATAAAGATGCCTTCCGAATGCTCCTCGACGTTGTAACTCTCCGCTTGAAGCCATCTTCCATTCCAGCGCATATCCAGCTAGCTGCTACCTTAAGGTTACTGGCAGAAAGTGGATTCCAAAAAGCTGTAGGAAAAGACAGCGACATTGCATTAGGGCGAAGCACAGTTACGAAAATTGTACACAACATCCTTGAAATCCTGGAAAACATATTTGCGCGAGATGGATAAATTTAAATATGACGGAGGGAGAACGAAAACTTTCGAAGCGCCATTTTTTGCAGAAATTCCAGATTCCGGGCGTTATAGGCTGTGTTGACGGTACACACGAGCGTATAACGAAGCCAAATCATGACCACACGCTTTTTTACAACAGAAAGGGGTACTTCAGCATAAATGCAATGATTGTAAGTGGTATAAATTTTCAAGTGTAGATTTCCGAGAAACAATTAAACATTTGCAGATATATGATTATCAAATGGTGATCAGGGCTGTGGATGGTCGTCGCCCTGGCTCGAGCCACGATTCATTGATTTGGAGCGTTAGCCAAGCTCGTGATTACTTTGTAGGCAGCTACGAATCTGGCGAGCGCAGAAGCTGTTTACTAGGCGATGCTGGTTACCCTCTTGAGCCGTTTTTAGTGACACCGTATAGGGATCCACAAATCGGAACACCGCAGCATGCATTCAACATGAAGCATTCGTCTGCGCGGAACGTCGTAGAGAGGACCATTGGCGTTCTTAAAAGTCGCTTCAGATGTTTGGCCCGCTTGCTGCAATACCAACCGAAGAAAGTAGTGCGAATAATAAATGTTTGTTGTGCACTGCACAACATCTTACTTACATTTTTATACAACTTCTATCATTTTCACTTTCTGCTGCTGAAGTGATTTCAATTCACATTTTTTCTAGTGAATTCGGTTTCTGGAACATGCAAAATCATTCGGAATTCGTTTTTAAAAACAAGTGGAATTGAGCAAGTGAAAGTGAAATGTAGAACACCAAAAAGTGAATTTGAAGTGATTTCATTTCAATTTCACTCGAAAGTGAAATCTAGAACCTGGCTGAATAATATAAATCCATCAGTGGCTGATATTAATAATATATTAGCACGCTTAATGGCCGCCAAAATTGTGCAATTGAGTTCCCACAGCAATTGTGAAGAATTAAATGATACTACGTTTGAAACGCTTTCTAATATCGTATTAAATCTCGACTCAGCTCCTGATCATAACGAAGAAACTAGTCAAACCGATGATTTCGAAGTGGATAATAATACAGCCATCCTTGCCGATTTCATATTAAATGATAATTTTCAGAACTGTTCTGAATTTACCATTGATTTATCGTCTTTAAGATATTTTTTGGGTTATGTTGTTTACAAAATACTTCCCAAAATAAACTGTGAAACATGTGCAGGTGAATTGAGAAAAGAAGATGAGGTACTAGCAGTTCCTAGTGAACTTTTCATATTTCACAAAAACTTTAACTCTCTCATAGATTTCGGCAATCTTATTAGTCCATCGCAAATTCTATTAGAGATAAGCAAAGTACACATTTCAATTTTCCGCAGCATTTTTAAAAAACAGCCACAAATTGTAGGCATAAAAAATTAAATAAAAGTTAAATGTCAAAATGCTACACCACAATGGTTTTCCACATGTCCTGATCATAAAAACACAATTTTGGATTTTATGATCTTAGTTCTTCTCAGGAAGCATTGTTCATGGGCCTCAGAAAAGAAAAATGTAACTAAACCCCGAAAACTTAAAATCTTAAAATCGTAATAAACTCTGGTTATTTTGACCAAACTTATTCCCACAATTGGCGGTTTTTTTAATCGTAGTATTGTGAGTCGCTGAGCTCCTTACAGAAATCAGCCAAAGCAAAAATTTATTTTAACTTCAGTTGTTAGCCAGCAACAACAACAACCACAGGCTGTCGCCTTTCCCCTGTACGCGTTTCCTCCATCACCGTTCATGCGGCACATCGCTTTGTTGGCCAACAACAACGACCACATATATGGCGCGTTACTGTTTTGTACACCGGCATGCGATCAATACTTTTATCTGTTTGCTCTCCGAACCAGGGCTGCCGAACGTACTACTATAGTAGTATTTTACTACTATTTCATCATCTGTACTACCGTACTACCCACAGGCCGATTGTACTACTATTTTCTGAAATATAAGTTTTAGCAATTTAATTTTCATATTTTAAGTAAGGCTACTCGAAAAGAATAAACAAATATGTTACCAAAATGAACATTGCCGAAGCACGAAATTCAATTCAATTGCCGTTTTTTATTTCTAACCAAATATCCTTGGTTCGTGGGCAACCCTACCACATGTGTTTCCGTATGTTTCACTTTCTGATGAAATTTTTGCAATCAAGCAAATGAGCTCGTCGTAGAGTTACCGTTGAGCGACTACAGTGACAATTGTACCTTTTTGAACCGCGTTGCCAAATGCTGTTCGTATAATACTTCACATTATTCTAATCACATGATATAAGATTTTGATAAAGTCATACACTTTCAAAACAGCACAACGGATGCGATACCCAAAAATGAACATCGTGAATTAATAGAGTAATATTACTGTATTTAAATACAAATTAATTTATACATTTTTGCATATTCTTGTAGGAACCTTTCGAAATTTGATAAAGACAATAAAGTGGTTGCTGGGACGTCGACGAGTCAGAAAAATTAAACTAAGTTGAAACTCGTAATCATTGGAATATCCTGATATAAGTGTATAAAATCGTTCGATTTCTCTTGACATTTTTATTTAACCATATTCGATAACGATATTTGATATTAATAACAAATTTTAATAATACTTAATTTTATTATTTTAAAACCCGACTAGCAAAAACCCTTTAAAAAGAAATTACGGGAACATTTTTTTTATTTTTTTATAAAAATATCTTCAAAATGCGATTTTTAGAGAATTTCCGTAGACAAATAGTTATAAATCTTGCTGAATTAAGTGAGAAATTGTACGTATTCATGAAATGCAAATATTAAGATACTGTATTGTTGAAAAATTTTGCCAGTTTTTACCCCATTTGAGCAAAATATCAGCAAATACATATGTAAGTCATGCTAAACAACTTATTTTAAATAAATCCTCGCTAATTTTACATGAAAAAACTAATATAAAAACCTGTTGTAAAGCATACTATATCGAACTTTGCAATCAGATACTATTGCGTATTAAGTTTAACGATAAAACGCTCTGCAGCTTAGAAAGCATAAATCCCCAAATATTATCTCCCACCCTAGTTCCCCTAAATGAAACATTCCCCAATTTAATTAAGGAACAGAGTGTTGAAGCTCTAGAAGCAGAGGGGCACTGCGAAATTTGGAACTTGGCTCAAGTTTCCCCAATCTTGATCTAGAAGCATTTGGGGGGGTATGTTTTTGAACTAAAAAATGGTATTAATGACTTCATGTTTCCACTCCTTCGGCAATTTATTGGAACTGTCATTGCGTTTCCGCATAGTAGTGCGACTGCGGAGAGAAATTTTTCCGAAGTAAACTTAATTAAAGATAAGAAAAGAAACTGTTTACTTAACACTACTGTCCACTCGTTTTTGTCTTCAAAAAGTTTATTAGGGGAACAATATGCGAAAAAATGGGAGCCACCAAAAACATTGTTATTAGTATATAATAAAAACATGAAACTTGTTTATATGCATTTTTGTATTATAATTGAATTACATTGTTTCTTTTGAATAAATGTGTTTTGAAACTTAGTATTTGATTTAGTAGTTGATGAATCCTTGCGATTTTTTACATTGTTTAGAAAATATGCATGTGTACTACTCAAAGTCCATAAATACTACCCAAAAATCATAATTTGTACTACTGAAGAAAAATTGAAAACGGCAGCACTGCTCCGAACATTTGATTTTTCGCTCTCACAGCTTCTCATTTTACGCTCTCGCGCTCTGTGCGTTCTCGTCCCCTTTACTGCTTCCCCCCGCATCCACAAACGGGCCCTACCGCTGGAACCCGCAAAGAAAATTTTCTTTACACCAGATGCGCATTCTGTATATTGTTTGTTCTGTGCTACTACATAATCGGTATCTTCCTTATATTTATTTAATTTTTTGTACTTAGGTCTATTTTTTGGAATTTCTCGATTATCTACAATGTTTTTCGATAATTCGAAGTTCTCGTCGCGATTTTCGATATTCATCGTCCATTGCCTTAATTTTATTTTTATCTGGTTGAATACCGTTATTTGTTATTACATGTCCTAAATATTTTGTTGAAATTTCAGCGAAATTACACTTATCCGCTTGGATTTTTAAATAACATTCTCTAAGTTTTTGGAAAATTTTCTTAATTGATTGCAAGTGTTCTTCAAAACTTGTTGAGAATGTAAGTATGTCGTAGAGATAGACTACACATACTTTGTTTATGAAATCCTTTAACGCTTCGTTGACTAATCGCTGAAAGGTTGCGGGCGCGTTTTTTAAGCCAAAGGGCATTCTAGTGAATTCGTAATGCCCTTGTCTAGTGGAAAACGCGGTTTTTTGGTCGGTCCTTTGGGTCTACCTCAATTTGATAAAAGCCCTTCGCTAAGTCTATCGTAGTAAAGTAGTTACATTTTCCCAGTTTGTCGAAAACGTCCTCCATATTTGGTATCGGGAAGCGATCATCTACTGTTTTTTCATTTAGTTTGCGGTAGTCGATCACTAACCGCCACTTTTGTTTTCCGCTATTATCGATTTTTTTGGGTACGACCCATAGGGGGAATTATACGGGCTGTTACTTGGGACAATAATACCTCGTTCTAGCATTTCTTCGATCTGTGTATCAACCTCAACACTGTGAATTTCCGGATATCGATATAACTTACTGTATACTGGCGAATCATCTGTTGTTAAAATTTTGTGTTGAATTGCGCTTGTAAAAGTTAATTGTTCGCCCTCTCTGTAGAACAGATCATCGTATGTTGACAAGATTTTTGAAAGTTTTAACTTGTCTTCCTCATTAAGGTGGGGCGAGAATTTGGGGGTAAACTTATTTTCGGTTTCGCCGTGAATTTCTTGACAGTTAACCTGTAAGCTGTTGCTAAAATACACCTCCTCTTCCTCATTGAGATAGATAGGGATTTTGACACCATCGGTTATCAAAACTCTATTTTTGTAATCAATAATAGAGTTGATTTTCATGATGGCCTCATTGGATGTTATTTCCAATGAGGCCATCGAAATAGTCATGGATTCTGTATTCTAAGAAGTTTACAAAGAAATTTTGCTTTCCAAATTCTGAGAATAGTGGAAAACTGTACTCATCAGTTTGTACGTTGCGGTTGAGGGCTTCTAACCTTCACTCTGTGCATGGGGTATACAGTTCCCCATAGCCACAGAAAATATGAATTTGTGAAGGTATTTCCTTCTAAACGATATATTAATACATATATTATTGGATAGCTATTGATGAAAAGATTCTAAAAATAAAATCAGTTCTTTTTTTTTAAGTGTGATTGGGCCAGTATACCCACATATTGCACACATATTGTTGTGCTCTGGGGAATAAATGACCCCGTTATTTATACCAATACATTTTGTAAGAAAAACTTAGCCAAGTTCTGAACCACTCAAGTTCTAAATCACGAGCACACTCACCGGTGGAATCACAAATTCAAAGACGGTGTGCAAATAAATAACAAAAAAATACTAATACAAAAAAACAAACAAAAACAACATTAATAATATTTCATATTATAATGATAATATAATTATTTCCCAAAAAACTATTATTTTACTCATTCCCATACAACCTATACTGGTTCAAAAATGGGGAACTCAGTTCCCCATTGAGTGAAGGTTAAGGTGTGTATTTTACTCGTCAGTCGCCATTTGGGGTTACATACATTGGGGTTAATGAGGCTAAACTCAGCTCCTGTGTCTAATAAAAATTTTAATCTTTTTATTGGGGTGCGAATTACTATATAGGGTAGTTGCTTGGACCACTTTGGTAAACATTTTGGGGGTTTTTCTGGCTCTCGTTGTTGGATATATCCATTGGTTCAGGTATATTATTATGAGAATTTCTGTTATTACGATTTCTATTGAATTCTAAAGAATTCCGAAAGTTCCCCGAGTGGTTTTGAATGGGGCTTCTGAAATTTCCCGAATTACTTATTTGGGTGAAAGTTTCCTGAATGATTTTGAATAGGATTTCGAAAATTCCCCGAACTATGTTGGTGAAAGTTCCCTGAATGATTTTGAATAGGGTTTCTAAAATTCCTCGAATTATTTGGGTGAAAATTCGTAGGTTGCGGGAAGTTGGTGTAGGTGTTGGGGTTTCTAAAATTTGTTGATGTATTTTGCTGAAAATTTCGGCTGTTTGTTTGGCTCCGAAAATTTCTTGAGTTGTTTTGGATAAGATGGTTTAAATAGCCGTTCTGTTGCAGGATGTCGTGAGCATCTTTTAGATTCTGTGGGTTTCTGCTGATTATAATGCTTCTAACTGGTTCGGGTAGTCCGTGCTTGAAGGATTCTAGGGAAATCCTGTTGTTGCTGTCGAGGTTTGTGTTATCCGGATTTGCGAGCAAGTAAGCGTTGTTTAATCTGCATAGAAGTGTGGTAATGTCGTAAAATTGCTTAATTGTTGTCGTACATCATGCTCTCAGCTTGTCGATGAGCGTTTACACCGATTCACCGTCCCCATGGTGATTTATTAATATGTGCTTTATGTCGCGCCACGTATTTGGATCACCATTTATCAGTAAGCTTTTTCGTGCACTGCCCACAATTTTATCTTTTATTAAGCCTAGTATGATTTGTTTGTACAATGTTTCAAAGGTTTCGAAAAGTGGAATCAGCGTTTCAATTCTTGAAATGAAGTTTATTAGACTATTTTTGTCTCCGTCGAATGGAGCAATGCTTTTTAGAGTGCTATGCACCAGAGAACGGCGCGAGTGCACCGCAACAATAAGTACACCGCATACATACTCTGTATTTTGTATACTCGAGTGTCATAAACACCGCAAAAGAAATTGTGCGGTGTTGATTTTACTCGTCGTTCATTTGCTGAGAGATTCATGCGATTATAACATACTCAATACTTTTCGTTCTCGTCATATTTCTACTATATAAAAGCAATGAGCGCAAAAAACCGTACCAGTAAATACCGTAACCAGCATGAGCGAAATTTTGAGTAATGTGAGTTTTCGCACTCAAGCTTTTTTTCAATATTTCGTTCGGCACTTTACCTGCACGAATACCTACATAACTTCGGCTCGCGCTCGACTTGTGGGTGACGAGCAGTGTTGCCACTTCAAAAATTTTTTGCCGACCAAACTTCCGACCAAATCCGACCTCAACCGACCAAATTAAAAATTTGCGTTATCTTTAAAGTCATTTTTATATTACAACTAGCTGGGCCCCGCGGCTTCGCACGCAAGCTCTCTTGTTTCACCCGATACAAATTCTGAACCCATTGTTGACCCCATTAGATTTTGATTTAAATAAAACATATGTCTATTATCTTTGATGTCAAGTATTTCCAAAAATTTTGAAGTCAAAAGCTCTTTAAATAATGAGTTTTCACATTTACCCTAAACAAATTTGTAACCCTTAGTTTATCACGGTAGATTTCGATTTTCCAAAAAATGAAAAGTACATTTTAATTATTTCCCGATAGAAGTGCTTTTTGTCTAAGTTTGAAGTCAAAAGGACCAATAAATCGTGTTTCTCCATACAAACTGTTAACCCATTGTTGACCCCATTAGCTTTTGATTTTCAAAATAGTGAAAAACACGTGTCAAATTATTTCTCACTAAGAGTACTTTCACAAAGTTTGAAGTCAGTGGCCCCATTAATTCATGTTTTTTTACAGTTTCGCCATACAAACTTTTAACCGGTCGCTGACCCCGTCCGATTTTAATATTCGGAAAAAATGAAAAACACGTATCGAGTTATTTTACATTTGAAGTACTTTCCCCAAGTTTGAAGTCAAAAGGACCAAAAACATGTGTTTCTACATACATTTTATTTTGAAAATAATGAGAAAAGCGTGTCCAATTTTTTTTATTTTAAGTATTTTTAAAATTTTTTAAGTCAATAGGCCTATCGGTTCATGTTTTTTTCGAGTTTACCCTTAAACAAATCTTAACCCATTGTTGGTCCAGATAAATTTTGATTTTCGAAAAATTATAAAATACGTGTCGAATTATTTTTGATTTAGAGTATTTTCAGGAAGTTCGAAAACAATATGTCTCTTAAATCACTTTTCTTCATACAACACCTTAACACATGTTTTACCCCTTTACACCCCGAATTTAAAAAAATCCCGTCTAAGCGGAGGTTCATTTTTCAAGATGTACCTACAATTCAAATTTCATGTTTGTAGCTTCAGCGGTTTGGGCTGAGCGATGATGAATCAATCAATCAATCAGGCAGTCAGGACAAACAATCTATGTATATAAAAATGGAGGCGGTACCATGCCCCCTTGTGCAATGCTCACAACTTTCTTCTAGTCGAATTGTGCTACTAAGTGGAAAGTTCGTACCAAGTTTCACTGATGTGTGTGTGTACTGCATAACTGTTGGATCATAAAAAATGTGCCACGCCTCTTGACCAACGCCGATCAAATCTCATCAGTAGAATGACACATCTATAAAACAACGGTACACCAAATTTCAATGCTGTGCGGCTTACAACTCCGAAGCTATTCCATATAAAAGATTTGAGTTGTATAAGTTAACACCGGTGCATGACTCCCACCAAAAGCGCTGACGATCCGTCTGGCAAACTGTAACCTGAACGCAAGACGTAACAGTTTGCCATTCCCACGATCGACTTGTGCAGCGGCAGCACAAAAGCAGTGACAACAACAACGTCAACTGAGGCCCTGTGCAGCGGCAGCGCAAAAGCGGCAACAACAACAACGCCAACGGAGCATCTGTGCGGCACCTTCCGCAATAGCGTTTGGATTGCGAGGTAGACCTAAGTTTTAGTTTTAAGAGTCAGTCGAATTTGTAGAGTGAAGCAAAACAGATCCACATAGTGGATAATACAAATTTGAAAACAAAAACACATAGTGTTTAAATTTGCTTAACTTATAGGCGGAGCCACGCCCTCTTGTGAAATACCCGCCCCATTCCCTCTGTGGAAAGATATGACTAAATGGTAAATTCGTACTAAGTTTCATTGATGTGTGACGAACAGTTTCAAAATTATGCGGATAGTTTGGGTCAAACAAATGTGCCACGTCCTTGTCCAACGCCCATCCAAATTTAACAGTAGAATGACACTTCTGTGGGAGGATGTCATACCAAATTTCAATGCTGTGCGACTTACAATTCCGAAGCTATTCCATATAAAAGATTTGAGTTGTATGGGCGAAGCCACGCCCTCTTGTTAAATACCCGCCTCATTCCCTCTGCCGAAAGATATGACTAAATGGTATGTTCGTACTAAGTTTCATTGATGTGCGACTAACAGTTCCAAAATTATGCGGATAGTTTGGATCAAACGAATGTGCCACGCCCCTTGTCCAACGCCCATCAAATTTTAACAGTAGAATGACACATCTATGAAACGACGGTACACCACATTTCAATGCTGTGCGACTAACAATTCGGAAGCTATTCCATTTAAAAGATTTGAGTTGTATGGGCGGTGCCACACCCCCTTGTTCAATACCCACCCCATTCCCTTTATCGAAGGACAGGACTAAATAGTAAGTTCGTACCAAATGTAATTGATGTGTGACTTATGGTTCCAAAGTTATTGTCTCAAAATGTATTCTTGTGGGGCCACGCCCCGTTTTCCCCACTTTTCTTTTTTCCTAAACCTTCACGTAACAATTTTAAACAAACCCGCCGAAGGAAGTATCCAAGTTGGTCCAGTCGTTTTCAAGTTTTAAGCAGCCGAACGGACCACGATTAATTTTTATATATATAGATTTTATTTTTTAATCAATTAATGAAAAGATATTCACATCACAAAACGGACCGAAATTCATTTAAGCAGACCAACAGACCAAAAATCTGACCAATTTTGGTCCGAAAAGACCAAAAGCGGCAACTCTGGTGACGAGCCTACTCAGCTTCTACACATAGTGCGTATATGTTTCTGTACATATACATATTATTTATGTTGTGCACACGAAGTACGAGTACTACTCATACTTGTCATCGTACTCGTCGGGTACGATTGCCGAATGTGAAAAAAAATTTACGAAGCAAAGTTAAGCAGATACCGCGAACTCATATGCTTGAGTGTGCTAATAGCTCAAACGCAGCAATACTCAAATCGACATGGGTATGGTAAATACTCGTACAAAATCAATGCGGTGGCGATCACACCGCAACCGCTTTTAAGGCGAGTATACTCAGAGTCATAAAAATAGGCACTCGTGCAGTTCTCTGCTATGCACCAATTTGAAATTTGTTTCCATGTTTAATACTTGTTCTTTCTTGCTTACTTTAATTACTATAAATTAGATTTCGTTAAGTTTATTGTTTTGTTTCTTGCTATTAACTAATTTCATTTGCCTTAGGTGTATTTATTTGTATTAATGAGTGATTATACTCTGTGAATATGATTATTGTGTGTATATATGTGTATTTGGATTTAATCGACTTATCTTATCCTTAGTTGCGCGCACTCGTTGGTCTTCTTGTAAGGTTGATGGTTGTCTGTCCGCTGTTTGTGCGCTGCTATGTTGTGCTGCTTTTTGTTGTTTGCCGTGCTCTTCCTCACTGTCCTCTTCTGCTCCGTGTTGTGGATGTGTTTGTATGTTGTTACGTGTTCTGCTGTAGGGTTTTTGTGCACATCACTTCACTGTCTATGTTTTGTTTAGAATTTTTTTTTTTTTAATTTGGTTTGGTTTTTTTTTTTAATTTTTGGTTATTATTATTGTAGGTACACTTTATAGTTTTAGGACACTTTTCTTGTGATTAGTTATGTTATCTTGTTTCACTTTTCACAATGTTTTGTTTTTTTGTGTTAATGTATTTTTCACTTTAGTTAATGTTCACTTGGAAATTGTTGGTTGTTTTGTATTTGACGTTGTTTTAAATTTCTTTGCTCAATCAAAAATTTATTGGCTCTTCGCTCAATCAAAAATTTATTGGCTCTTCGCTCGATCAAAAATTTATTGGCTCTTCGCTCGATCAAAAATTTATTGGCTCTTCGCCTTATTCGCGTTTGCCGACTGCGCCAGTCAAGTGTTTGGAATTAACTGAATCTTTATTTCATAATTATTTGACTTAAAGACTATTACAAGAAACTTAAAAGCTATATGTCAGCTTAATTCTAAGCGTGGGAGGAGCTCACAGTTCCCTTGGGTGCCACATGATCACCAGGCTGCTGTTTGTGCAACAGCTGCGGTATTGTTTTGGTTTAAGTCACGTACGTGGTTTTCGGTTACGTTCGCTAAGTAAGCGTCTATGTCTGCATGTATGTGTATGTAAATGTACGTACGTTAAGTGTATGTATCTTTAGTGTTATTTAGGTACCATAATGTGACTGTCTTAAGACAGCTTTGATTCGTGCTGTGGCCAATTTTCCGATGGACGAGGTGCGTGCGGCTATTGATGATTGGCCAGTCCGACTTAAGTCGTGCGTGAAGGCCAAAGGCGGACATTTCGAATGAATGTTTGCTTTTTGTATACAATATTGTTACGAAAATGACTTCTCTAAGTTCGACTCTGGATTGTGCTTGAAAATAAAACCACTTCAGTTACTCAACGCAAAACGCATTCCAAAACCAGCAATCACTTTATTTACAAATTTACACCTTAGTTATCTTTACACTACTACTATTGCATGTTTCCCCTTTGCTTCCTCACATCAGACTCGACTCTCTGCGCTGCATACTGCTGCCTTTTATACTTGTTTGCTTATCGCGCCGGTTGTTCTTGCACATTCCAGTTGGACTCTCTCTCTCTCAATCGTTCTCGCACAGCCCATTACCATCGCCGGCCGTACTCCAAAGTGCATGCCTAAAAGTATGCCCGTATTCATGCATAGCACAGCAACAGAGTGCCTCATCGTTACACTGCCCACCACTTAGACTTGTTCGTCCCGAACAAGTGCCGAGGCTCCGCCGGAGTAAGACGCCAGGCGCTCCAAATGGACTACTTTCAACCTGCGTTTCTGCTGCAGCAGCGTTGAACCCTGTACACCACGTCATTAATCTTTGTCACGACTTTGTACGGTCCTTCCCATGATGTTTGAAGTTTTGGAGACAACCCTTCCTTCCACTGCGGGCTGTTGGATTACCAGATCGCCTTCTTGGAACCCTTCTGAGTTAGCCCGTAGACCATAGCTGGCTTTTAACCTGTTTTCGACTAGTTGAGTGCGGCTCCGCAATCTTCTCATCGGCCCTTTCGCAGCCGAACACCGATCACAGCCTCTGATCCACTCGGCGACAGACTCCTGGCATCCTACCCAATAGAACCGCCTTTTTATCCTGGCCACAGTTTTTGCGATGCCTAGGTGCCCTCCATTGGAGTCGTTATGGTTTGCCTCGATGACATCGTCGATCCGGCCTTTCGGGACCACTATTAGGGATTTTCTGGTCCTGCCATCCCTGCTCTCCCACTCGCGGTATAGGCAGCCATCCTTCGTACGTCTACGCTTACTGTGCCCAGTAAGCCTTCGTGATCGGGCTCTCACCAGCCATCTCCTGCCAGTCCGGCCGTACTCTCTGCGCTTTGCCTTTGATGACTTTTGCGAGATCCGTATCTTCGCGCTGGTCTTTCTGTAGCCTTTCCGCAAGCCAATCTTCCTCTTGTAGAACTCTTATCGACCGAACATCCACAATCTGTCCCTTGTTTTCGGCTTGCGAATCATGCCTGCGCTCGGTTTTGCAATAATGGTATGGCAGTGCGTCACTTCATCTTGGCGACGTCTGCTGTTCAGAACGCTTCTCTCGCAGATGGCAGTCTCGTGTTATGTGGCGTGGCTTGCCACATCGCCAGAAACTGACTCTAGATGAAGCAGCCCGCGGCCTCGCTGGTGCCTCTGAGCTTACTGTCTGGCTTTGCGTGACACGTCCAGATTGGGCTCGACGCCTTTCTGCAGATGAATGTCGACAGTTTCCCCTCCAGGCCGCCTCATATGTCAATGCGCTTGTCACCGTCTCACGGAATGTCGGCTTCATCATCATCAATGTACTCACACGTGTCTCCGGGTCAAGAATGCCTCCGATAAACGCCTCGATCTTCAGCCTTTCCAAAACTTCCATGCTGAATTCTGGGTAGGACAGTGGTACCAGCCGCTCAATATCATCGGCTCTTTGTCTACGGTTCTTCAGCTCGCAGTAATACAGCACTTTGTTGTGCTCGTCACTGTATTTGGCCGCCAACGCTCTTATGACGGTCTCGTAATCACCTCTCAAACCTCCCGGAACTGTTTTTATTACCTCAGCCGCAGGACCTCTTAGAGCCAGTATCAGTCTCCGCCCTTTCCTAACATCGGTCCACTGACTCTCCAAAGCAGCCATATCGAATTGTAGTTTGAATGTGTCGAAGGACGTAGTACCATCATAAGTAGGCACTTCTATGGAAAAACTTTCCTGAACTGACTGCACCCTTGCTCGCAGCTGTACCTCTTTAAGCCGCTCGTCGATTTTTCTGTTCACCGAATCCTCCAGATTATCGACTCGTTTGTCCAAATGTTCTACTCGCGTCTCCAGTTGCTCGACTTTCCCATTAACCCTGTCCGAAATTTCTTCCACTTTCTGCTCCAAGCGCGCAGAATTTTCCTGAAGCTTTTCAATTTTCGCTTCCATTTGCGCCGCGATCTCTCGGTTCGCAGTGTCGACTTTTGCCGAAATTTCCTGATTCGTAGTTTCCAGTTTTGCTGCCATTTCTCGATTTGCAGTTTCGACTTTTGCCGAAATTTCCTGATTCGTAGTATCCAGTTTCGCTGCCATTTGCGCCGACATTTCGCGATTTTCATTTTCCATTTTGGCCATTTGGCGCAGCCGCTGCAGTCGTACTTTGCAGCGACGCAGCAGCAGCAGGCGATTCCTCCACTTTGGCCAACGCCTCTGGCTCTTGCATTCCGAACTCGTGCGCAGTCTAATCGACGCCTCGTGCCTCACATGCCTCTCACAACCGCAGTTGCAACTCCACCTTTCCGCCAGCAGTCGGTAAATTCCAGGCAGCAAGCTCCTTCTTCAGCTGGTCCACCTTCAGCTGCTCGAGTTTAACCATGTCTGCGTTTTATAATTTTTTGTTTTGTTTATTTTCAGTAGCACAATCCCACTTCGGCCTTGATCCGAGTGCAACTCCAGCGGAACTCCGAACCTGGCCACCCAGTTGTTTACCAGCATTTCCGCGACCGTGGTGGCCTCCTCCTCCAGGAATAGGATACATTTCGGGCCATTTGCTAAAATAGTCCATTACCACCAGCACATATTTGTTGCCTTGAGTGCTAATTGAGAATGGGCCGGCGACGTCCGTGGCAATTTGCTCGAAGGGCGTTCCCACGTTGTACTGCTGCATGCGACCCCGAGATCTTCTTGTCGGCCCTTTCGCAGCCGAACATCGATCACAGCTTTTAATCCAATCGGCTACAGACTCCTGACATCCTACCCAGTAGAATCGTTTTTTTATTTTGGCGACAATTTTTGTGATGCCTAGGTGCCCTCCGCTGGAGTCGTTATGGTATGCTTCGATCACCTCGTTGATCCTGCATTTCGGGACTACAATTAGGGAATTGCTGGTACGGCCATCCTCACTCTCCCACTCGCGGTATAGGCAGCCATCAGACAGCCGCAGACTTTGCCACTGTGCCCAGTAAGCAGATTGTTACAACTTTGTTCTGATTTGAACAATCTATGGGGCATTTCACGTCAAGCGGACATCCCAAAAAAATGAATTTTGTTTATATTCTGGTCAGTTATACTTCTAGTAGACGTGGATGTGTACACCCAATTTTTTTTTCGTATGATGTTTTTTTGCTGAGTTATGAGCTTCTAAAAATTGACTAAACATAAAGTAATGCATTTTTGGATGCTTATTATCTGTATCAATTAATTTGTAAAAAAAACTAAAAAGTATTGTTTCTTATAGGAAAAAAGTTGTTGTTTTTTTGTTTTTGTCGAATTCTAAATTTTAATTTTTTTTACGTATAGTAAACCGGAAGTGAAAATTTGAAATCGATATTTGAGTAATTTCGACACCTTTTTTTTTTTATTTTAACGTAAATTAAAGCTTTAAATGTACTCATTCTCCACAAAAAAAATTAAAACGTGATCTCCAACCGTTTAAGACTTAGAGCACATACAGTACATACACATAGCTGAAAATAATGGATTTTTACACTAAAATGTGTACAATTTACAGCAAAAAAACATCATACGAAAAAAAAATTGGGTGTACACATCCACGTCTACTAGAAGTATAACTGACCAGAATATAAACAAAATTCATGACCTCACTTTTTTTGGATTGTCCGCTTGACGTGAAATGCCCCCTATATGGTATATCACTAAAAAGGCTAAGGTATTATCTTCTTCTTGAACAACGGACAGCTCGTGTTAATCGGATAATTCTTTCAGGAGATATGTGCTCATAACTGAAACAACAGGAAAAAAACTCGTTTAACGAAGCAAGATTTTCTGTTTTTTTTTAAATTTTAAGATGGCTTTTTGAAATGACGAGTTTGCTCTCCCAAAAGTTTTCCTAATTTCACGAAAGTTTTTATCAAATTTGGAAAGATTTAGTAAGATTATCCTTTTATCCATTTTTCATTTTTTCTCTGGGATTCTATTGCTTTCTATAAAATTTCAAGCACATATCGCATACGCACAACAAAAGTGACACAACTCAAAATTTGTGATTTTTCAGGAAACGCAAAAAACTGTTTTTGAGCTAAATAAAAATTTTTTTTAATAACGAATAGACCGTTCAGTAGAAAATCCTTACAGATTATGCTTTTTGATAAGTTCCAAGAATTTTTTTTTTTTATTTACACTAGAAAATCCAAAATTTTGAGTTGTGACTAGTGTCCGACCGAAACCACTTTTTTTTTAATATTCGGCCGAAACCGAAACCGAACCGAAACTTTCTAGTTAAAATAAAAATCACCATATCAAGCATTATTTTTCAACAAACGAATTTTACATTAAGTAAATAAAGAACAAACATAACATAAATAAATAAATACTTATTAATAAAAGCAATTTATTCATATTTTAAAAACATAAACATGAAAAAATCACCCTTTCATACCTTACTCCCTAATAAGGTGCGTTTCATATTTATAACCCACCTATGAGCCCTGGGAGAATATTAGAATAAATACTAGGAAATGAATTTCCCAAAAATAAATAACTACCAAATAAGTTCCCTGAGGTTAATAGTTTGTGGTGGCAACACTGTTTAAACATGCTCTTTGAAATACCGTTATATTTCAAAGAAACGTGTAATGCGCTTTGTTTAGCTGATGTAAAAATCGTTTCATAATTATAACCCATCTGCAGTTTTTTATAAAAAAAAAGGTTTGTATTAGGTATACTTTCTTGGGAAACATATAGTTATTAGGGCTATGTGTCAGCTAGGTATGCCACGTGGTACAACGTTATCAGAATTGGAGAAACACAAGATTTTGGCTTGGGCTTCTGACGGCATTTCAGTTAGCGAAATTTCTCGAAAAGTCGGACGAAGCAGACGCGTAGTTGCCAATTTGCTAACGAATGTCGAAGAATATGGCCAGCAAAAGAGGTCCGGTAGAAAAAGGAAATTGTGCAAAAGGGAGGAGCGGCTAATCATACGCCAGGCAAGTAACCCCACTATCAGTTGTTCCCGTTTGGCAAGAAGCTGCAACACCAAAGTGTCCAAAACTACTGTTTGGTGTGTGCTACAACGATGTCCTGATATTTCCCGAGCAAAAATGAAAGCGATTCCAAGGCTACTTACTCGACATAAGACTGCACGTCTTGAATTTGCGGAACAAAATATGGACACTGATTGGTCCTCCGTAAGCAAAATGAATTTCATAAGTTTTGTTGGCACGTAGTTGACGTTTATGCTTGTAGGTCATATTTTCTGATGAAAAGAAATGGAACCTTGATGGACCAGATGGCTCACACTCTTATTGGCGAGATTTGCGAAAAGAACCTCGCTACTTCTCTAAGCGAAACTTCGGTGGCGGGTCATTAATGGTCTGGGGAGCATTCACAGCGCAAGGGGCGCTGGAAATCCAGTTTACGTCATGCAAAATGAAAAGTTCTAATTATATCGCCGTGTTGCAGAGCAGTTTAGTACAATTTCTGCAACAACATCGCGACAAAAACTGGATTTTCCAGCATGATAATGCCCGAATTCATACCAGCGTAGAAACAAAGACGTGGCTTGCGCGGAAAAAAATTAAAACTTTGGCCTGGCCAGCGTGCTCCCCAGACCTTAACCCAATAGAAAATCTATGGGGAATACTAGTGCGCTCTGTTTATGCCGAAAGCCGTCAATACAACAACGTTAATGAGTTACAAACTGCCATCATCAGAGCTTGGGAGAATTTGCGCACTGATACTTTGCAGAATCTAATTTCTTCAATGCGAAAAAGAGTTTTCGAAGTAATAAAGGCTAAGGGAAGCCATATAAACTAGTAAAAAGCATTATTTTATTATTCAGCAGTCTTAAAAACGAAGAATTGGAACATGGGTTATAAATATGAAACGCTTCAATATTGGGATTTTCGCTGTTTTTGGTCTAAATTTGTAAATGTTTGGGCAAAAATGATTTAGGCATTGAATTTTCTTTTAATCTTACCTGTTTTTATCAGAATATAACAGAACTCAATTGAATACGGGAAATATTTCAACATAATGGGGGTGGGTTATAATTATGAAACGCACCTTATTCAAAATTAAATAATTTAATATTATATGCTAAAAAAAAAGTTTATTTACATTGGGGGCATCCAAATTACTCCTCCTTTCACTATATATCTGCTACACAATAAAATGTAAAAAAATTTTGTAGAAAGTTTCGGTTTCGGCTTTTCGGCCATTTTTTGGCCGAAACTGAAACCGAAACCGAAACCACTTATTTGGGCCGAAACCGAAACCGAAACCGAATATTCGGTCGGACACTAGTTGTGACTGTTTTGATGATATTTTAATTCAATAATTACGGAACTATTTCAAGTTATGCCACTTTTTCTGAATTTAATAATTATAAATGACAGTTAAAAAGTTGAAAGAAAAATTTTGAAAATTCATAATTAATTTTAAAAATTAAAAATATATACACAAATTGTCAGAATGTTGCTTAAAATTAACTTTAACAAACATTTATTTCGTCAAAAGTGACACAATTTGAGTTAGGACTCTTTTGCATTGAGCTGCAGCAATCAAATAGCATCAAACTTCTGACATGAAAACTGTATTTTTGTAACAGTTAACAACGACAAAATATACTGAGCTTTTGCTGATTGGTAGATTTATGCATTGTGCACAGTATTAACACATAAACCCGAAAATGAAAAATTTTTAGTTGTGTCACTTTTGTAGTGCGTGTGCGATATACGTTTAAAAATAATTTGTCCCTTTACTGTCCATATCCTGTTCAATGGAATACAAATTTTCAAAAAAAAAATTAAAAAGCATAACCGGAAATTCCAGTTATTAGTTTTGTACGCAAACTTATTCTGCACCGTTTGCACTTACCCCGAGCACCTTAAGCCGCCACTGCCACTATCTGCTCTTTGCTTTCGGCTCGCGAACAATACCTGCATTCAGTTTTACAAGGACGGCGTGACAAGGCATCGGCATTTCCATGACTGCTACCCTTGAGATGCTCTATAGCAGGGGTGAGCAACCTTTTTAAACAACGGGCCAATTTAAATTGTAAAATAAGTAACACTTATTAATAATTTACAAAACTTTATTTATAATAAACATTTGAACAAAAACATATAAAACTTAAAAAAAAGTAAAAAGAAAAGAAAAGATTTCATATACAAATTTTAATGCAAAATAAAAACAAACAAGAAAAGAACAGAACAGAAAAACGAATTTACTTGAAATTTTTAATGAGAAATTTGGCACTGTTTTTTTGATACAAGCTGATCAATATCAGCCGGAATTGATGAGGTAGCTACACGTACGCAGCTTTCTAATCGTGCATCACTCAGTCTTGATCGGTGATCATTTTTGATTAATTTCATGGTTGAAAATAATTGTTCGCAAACATACTACTGTGTATAAAGAATACCCGGAATTCGATTTCTTCGATTATCGTGGTGTTGTGCATTATGAGTTCCTTCCGCCGGGCCAAACTGTCAACAAGGAATATTACTTGAGCGTTATGCGTCGTTTGCGTGAAGCTATTCGCAAAAAGAGGCCGGATTTATGGAGAGACAACTCTTGGTTTTTGCATCACGATAATGCACCATCTCACACGGCATTGGTTCTTCGTGAGCATTTCGCCAACTCATATCGTTCCACAGCCACCGTATTCGCCTGATTTAGCTCCTTGTGACTTCTGGCTATTCTCCAAACTCAAAAGACCACTTCGAGGACACCGTTTTGAATCGATTGAAGAGATTCAACGTGAATCGCCGCGCGCATTGAAGGCCATACCGGAAGGTGACTATTTGGCATGCTTCGAAGATTGGAAAGTCCGTTGGCATAAGTGCATTGCATCGGGGGGGGGGACTACTTTGAAGGCGATGAAATTGATTTGGAAGAATAAATAAAGATTTTTTGAATTATAAACAAATTCCGGGTATTCTTTGTACACAGTAGTACGTACTTCCGAACAAGGACATAATTTGCTTTGCATTTTTCGTCAAAAGCGGAAATTTCTCAGGGCTCACATACGATTTATAAAAATATTCGATGTTTACTGAGAAAAATACATTTTTTAAATCGGTATTAGTCTGCATCTCAATCACTTCCATTTGAAAGTCTTCGGGAACTGTATCCACACCGATATTAAATGGCGAGGAAAACATTTTCATGGAAACCACAGCTTTGAACATTTGGAATCGTAATTGAAATTCGTTGATTAAAATATCTATATATTGTGCGTATTTTTGAGATGTAGTAACGCTTTCTTTTTCTAAATGTGGAAATTTGCGCTCAAAGCCCTGAATTTTATTATACAAATTGTTAATTAACAGTCCTTTGCCTTGAAGCTCCACATTAAGATCATTGAGAAAATCGCACATCCATTCTTTATTACCAAAATGAGGAAAGTCATATCCCTTCATATCTAAGAACATTGAATGTCGAATTTTTAACGTGAGTGCCGCCACAGTGTGGCCTAACCCCACGGTGCTCAAAAGCACAGCGTATCAAAATTAAGCATTGATAAGCGCCCCGAGAGACTAGCTCCCGGTCATATCCAAGAACAATTGTATTTCGCTTTTTAAGTTGTATACTCTTTTTAGCATTGCACCTCTACTAAGCCAACGTACTTCGGTATTAAAAACCACGTCGCCATATTCAGTTTCTAAATCTTTCAGAAATTCTTTAAATTCACGGTGATTTAACGCGCGCGACTTTATAAAATTGATTATATTAGTTTAATTATTGGTACTGTGACATTTGGCAAGCTCAATCTTTTCGCACACAAATTTTCCTGGTGAATTATGCAGTGGTTAACGAATATTTCCCTTCCTGTAACCTTCTTAATGTCTTGAAATAGCCTTCCCGATACTCCTACCTCCATGCTTGACATTGCTCGTGCTCCGTCTGTCGATATACCAATAATCTTTTCTAATAAAATTGAAAAATTTTCCAACACAGACTTTAGTTCATCGTACAGGTCTTTGCCGGTTGTAGTCCCTTGCATTGGAATCAGTGTAATATTAAATTTGGTGTCAATACCACGTAAAAATATAGCCAGTTGTGCTTAGGCTTGCCACCCGTCCTCCATTATGGAGGGCAGTCCTCCAAATTACTCAAATGTCCTCCGTCCTCCAAAGAGGGTAAAATGTCCTCCACGAACACGAAACATGCCGATTTTACTATTTCCTTTGGTAGCAAACACGAAATGTAACATAGTAATCTGAGTTGAAATTAACAATGTTTCGTATAAAAGCAGCCTTAACTTATTGATATTTATTTCGATAAAAATCTATATTTTTTGTTTTGATCTCATTATTAATTGATCTCATTATTTTTAATTTTATGATATCATTAAATGCCGCTGCCGATAACGGGTTGTTATGGCCAGTTAAGTAAGTAAGTCATTAAATGCAATATAAGTCTGATTAAAGCAGCAAAAAGCAATGACAAATATTTATTTAAAAGCAAATAGTCTTTGAAAAGCACATATATGTAGTATGTAAATGAATTTATTCATTAATTTTTTAATTGTTTTCGTATTTATGTTTTTACTAGCTGACCCGGCGAACTTCGTCCCGCACGACATTTGTTGTTTTCTTATAATGAAATACGCGAGATGGCGAATCTATGGCGATAAAAATTTACGAAGAAAACCAACTAAAGGAAGAGGAGGGAGCTACTGATTAACGTAATCGAGGCCCTCAAATAAGCAATGTTGCTGCTAAGTTTCAGTAAAGAAATGGATTGCGCTTGAACCAAATTTAAATTATATTGGCAAGGCCACGGCCCATTATTCAATATCCGCACAATACCCTCTGTCGAAGGAGAAAATGGTAGGTTCGTACTAAGTGTCATTGCTGAGCGACTTATAGTTCAGCGCAATATTTTGGTCACAAAAATGTGCCACGCCCCTTGTCCAACGCCCGTCAAATCGACGGGGTACTAAATTTCAGTGTTGTACGACTTACAATTTCAAAGATATTCTATATTAAAGATTTGGCTTGTATGGGCGGTGCCACGCCCCTTTGTTCAATATCCGCACCATTCCCTCTGTCGAAAGAGAATATGGTAGGTTCGTACTTAGTTTCATTGTTGTGCGCCTTAAAGTTCAGCAAAATATTAGGGTCACAAAAAATGTGCCACGCCCCTTGTCCAACGCCCATCAAATCCTACCAGTAGAATGACTCATCTATGGGACGACACTATACTAAATTTCAATGCTGTGCACCTTACAATTTTGAGGATATTCTATATTAAATATTTGGCTTGTATGGGCGGTGCCACGCCCCCTTGTTCAATACCCGCACCATTTCCTTTGTCGAAAGATGGTAGGTTCGTACTTAGTTTCATTGCTGTGCGATTTATAGTTCAGCGAAATAATTGGGTCACAAAAATGTGCCACGCCCCTTGTCCACCGCCCATTAAATCTGACCAGTAGAATGACTCATCTATGGGTCGACGCTATACCAAATTTCAATGCTGTGCGCCTTACAATTTCAAAGATATTCCATTATTAAGATTTGGCTTGTATGGGTGGTGCCACACCCCCTCGCCCAATACCCGCCCCACCCGCAGGAAATGACTAAATAGTAAGTTCGTAGTGAATTTAATTGATGTGTGACTAACAGTTCGAAAATTATGCGGATAGTTTGTGCCCAACAAATGTGCCACGCCCCTTGTCCAACGCCCATTAAATTTTAACAGTAGAATTACACTTCTATGGGAGGATGTCAAACCAAATTTCAATGCTGTGCGACTTACAATTCCGAAGCTATTCCATATAAAAGATTTTAGTTGTATGGGCGGAGCCACGCCCTCTTGTTAAATACCCGCCCCATTCCCTCTGTCGAAAGATATGACTAAATGATGAGGTTCGTACCAAGTTTCATTGATGTGCGACTTACAGTTCTGCTGAAATGTTGGGTCATAAAAAATTTGCCACGCCCCTTGTTCAACGCCCATCAAAATTTAACAGTAGAATGACACATCTATGAAACGACGGTGCACCAAATTTCAATGCTGTACGACTTACAACGCCGAAGCTATTCCATTTAAAAGATTTGAGTTGTATGGGCGGTGCCACACCCCTTTGTTCAATACCCATCCCATTCCCTCTATTGAAGGATATGATCAAATAGAAAGTTTGTACCAAATTTAATTGATGTGTGACTTATGGTTCCAAAGTTATTGTCTGAAAATGTATTCTTGTGGTGCCACGCCCCGTTTTCCCAACTTTTTTTTTTTTATAAACCTTCACGTAACAATTTCGAACAAACCTGCTGAAGGAAGTATCCAAGTTGGTCCAGTCGTTTTCAAGTTATAAGGATACATACGGATTTGCGACTTTGCTTTATATATGTAGTGATGCTTACTTGTTTTGTTATCTTTATGTTTAAATGTTAAAATTTTTGGGAGCTTTTTCTGTAAACATATGTATTATATATCTGTGGCATTTTGACAAAACAACTTATGTCGAAATAGTGAAATTTTCCAGTTTTTTTAATCATAAAGACACAATTTCAAAACGCTTCTTTTGGTGGAATCGGCTTATTTTTACGACATTTAGTTACAGAGATATGATGTATAGCATTTCAACTTTTCTCGAGTTTTGTATGAGATTTGCTCTGCACCTTATCAGTATTTTCGCTCTCCTGAACAATTTGAAAATTAGACTTAAGTTGTTTTGTCAAAATGTACATGTACACTCTCACTCTGAAAACTAAAAATGTATGATTGTTTATAGTATTTTTTGGTGGCCTCCACAGCCATTTTAAAAAGGTGGCAAGCCTAGTTGTGCTGTATCGCTAATATCGCAACTCTCATCAAGTGCCAAAGAACAGTATTCGAATTTTGCAATGCGTTCACGAAGCGTTGTTGCTATGTTCTCGGACAAGTTTTAAATTCTCCTTGCAATGGTGAATCTTGATAAACTGATATTTGAAATAATATTTATTTTATCAGGAAATGCTATTTCTGCAACAGCAGTCATTCTTTTATCATCTCTCCATCCGCGTACAAATTCACACGCACAACACGGGTGGTTGCGGGAAGTTAGGCCTTAGTCTCGCGTAAGCGGGCTGTCGTGCCAGTCAATTACACTGTGCAAGTCCAAAATTTAGACATGGGGGGGACCTACTGGGTGAGTTTCCTATAGGTATACTGAGTTGAGATCCACCAGCCGTTTGGTAAGATTGGCTCTAGTTTATGAGAAATCCGAATTTGAAGTTTGGTAATTTTCGTCAAATTTGTCGCTTAAGTAGGTCCTTACACAGTTTAAATGTATTTTTTTTGGATTGGTGTCTTAAGCAAATGTGTTGGTCGTTAAAATATCTACAAACTTGCCGAAGACAGTAAAGCGATATTCGGAACGATTTAGGACCTACTTAAGCGACAAATTTGACGAAAATTACCAAACTTCAAAGTCGGATTTCTCATAAACTAGAGCCAATCTTACCAAACGGCTGGTGGATCTCAACTCAGTATACCTATAGAAAACTCACCCAGTAGGTCCCCCCCATGTCTAAATTTTTGAGGGCAAATTTCACGCACAGAGTTATTAATTATTTTTATATGACTGACAACAAAACTAGCCTTTACTGCCGTATTTGATAAAAAAGCTTGATTTTTAAAAATAGCCCGTTGTTTTCCCAAGGTTTTCTCCATTTGATTAAACTTATCTATCCGGAGTTGTCCTGTTAAGTTTTTATATTGTTGTTCATGTTTTGTATCGTAATGCCTTTTTATGTTATCTATATATTTATTTGAATAAGGGCGCTGAGATCTCGCTATCCACACATCGTACAATATCATATGATACATCATTTTAAAGCTCTTAATGAGCATATTTGCACAAAACTGTCAAAATGTGGATTGATAAAGTCTATCGGGAGATATTTGCATCGAAAATTGCATTAATTTCCCTATTGGAAACAGCATTGCTCTTTACGTTTATCAAATCCAATCAGAAAGCTGTGCGCTTGAGCAAGAAGATGGGAATAAGCAAACAATCAAAATCGTGCATGGAACCCACACGTTCCACACACGCATGTGGTGAGAGCACGGTTGTCAACTTTTCTATTTCAGAAAGCACTAAAACAAACGCTAAACAAACGCGTTTTTCCACTTACATTTTTTCCAAGAATGAATTAATCTTTGTGTCTTTGAAATAAAAATAAACACGAGAAACGCACCAAGCACCAAAATCTATATTTTTCGCGTTTTCATTTCCAAAAAGCACAAATTTTAATGCGAAAAGCACTAAGTTGGCAACAGTGGGTGAGAGCGTTACTTTACATGCCACAGCGTTGTTTTATTTGCGCTCTTTGTTTGCGTACACTGCAGCGAGTTTGCGAAAGCACATCGCCGTGGCGGGGGATGATTGTGAGGAGAAAATTATATGCTGCTGTTCTTCTTGCGCCGGCGAAAGGCTGAAATTTCGATTTTCTTTTGTTCTTTAGCTTTTGTTCTTCTTTGATGCTAGCCAGTGTTGCTATGTCCCAAATTTTTCATTTTTATATTTTGTTTTGATCACGTTATTCTAAAGAGTCCAACTCAAATCTTACAAAAAAGTAGTTAGAGTTCTTTTTGAAAACTGGCAACATCAACTACAAAAAGAAGAAACAAAATTTTAACGAAGGGAGGAAGTTTGTTGCTATAATTAAACATTAACCACATCGGTCTTTTTAAAAGAAGATTGCTTCACTCATGGCCAATTGTATGTAGCGTTAAGTCGGGTGCGATCATCATTACACATAAGAGTGCAATTATTGGCAAATAAATTAAACACAACGGCGAATGTACTATTTCACGAAGTACTATAATGCAAAAAATATACATTACATTTTAGTTACATAAACGAAATGGTAGTTTTTTTTTTACACCCGAATTTCGGGAGTTACAACTAGTATTCTTTTAATGTCGACACAGTCTCTGAGCCTGTGCAGATTGAGTTCGTGTAGATTGCGTGGTCGGGCCCACTCCTTCACTGCCGTTATTTTTCCTTCATCCGTATGTACTCCGCGGGCGGAAACGGTGTGACCCAGATACTTGACCTCTTTTTGGAACAGCGAGCATTTCTTTGGGTTGAGTTTAAGCCCGGCTTTTTGTATTCGCTCAAATACCTCTTTGAGCTTTTCCAGGTGGTCGTCGAAGCTTTTGCCCATCACGATTATGTCATCGAGGTATACCAGACACGTCCGCCAATGCAGCCCTTTTAGCACACGTTCCATTAGCCGCTCGAATGTCGCTGGTGCGTTGCAGAGTCCAAACGGCATGACGGTGAACTGCCACAAACCGTCGCCAACACTGAAAGCCGTTTTCTCCTTGTCCTTGTCTGCAAGCTCCACCTGCCAATAGCCGCTGCGTAAGTCGAGTGTGGAAAACCACTGTGTGCCTGACAGTGTGTCCAGGGTGTCATCGATACGAGGTAGTGGATAACTGTCCTTTTGGTTACGTTATTAAGCTTCCGATAGTCCACACAAAACCGGGTACTGCCATCCTTTTTCTTGACTAGCACGACCGGCGAACACCAAGGGCCTGACGAAGGCTCTATGGCCTTTTCTTTACCCATGTTTTCGATCAAAGTTGTAACCTCTTCCCTCTTGACCAGAGGGCGGATCGGTTTCGCACTTCTGGTGTCGATGTTGTGCTTCACTATGGCTGTTCTTCCACCCGCTTCTGCTGCAAATATTGACCCATAGTGCTGCAGGAGTGACCGCGCCTTCTGTTTCTGCTCGGCTGTCAATTCGCTGCTCCACTGGTTCTCCTGCGGTATGGCGTCCATGTTAGAACCGCTTTTCTTACTTCCTTCGGGTGGACTGCTTTCGCAATTGACAACTGCTTCAGCCTCTCTACACTCGCCAATGACCGCATGTTTCCCGACATATCTGGGTGTGTTAAGTGGGTTGAGTATCCTGACTGGTATTTTGCCATTTTTGGGTTCCACTAATGTACGTCCGATAATTATGTTGTCGTATCCTTGTTTTGGTGCTTCTACAACCCACAGCCGACTTGTCCCATCGTCCACGTCCACCTTTGCATACACAATCGCCTCGGAATTCGCTGGTATCCACTGGTGTTGACATGAGACAAATTTTCTTACCGCCACGTTTCGCTCATACCCGGTATGTAGGGGGAATTCAACGTTGGCATACCTCAGCACATTTTCTTTCAGGTCCAGCGTATATCCCTGCCAAATCATGAAATCCACGCCGATAGTCACGTCGTCCATTATATCCGCGACGATGAACTCGTGTTCCAGGCTGATGGTGCCGATAGCAATCGTTTTTGTAACTTTTCCTCTTACCGGCGCACGCTCGCCAGTCGCAGTCCTCAGTTGTATGCCATGCAATGGTTCCCAATTCCTCAGAAGCTTCCTTTTTATGATCGAATATGACGCTCCATTATCCAGTGTCAACACAAACAACTTTCCATCTATCTTTCCTTCAATCGTCAAGCTGCTGGGCTGTCGTTTCAACTGCGAGACAAGGACGGTGGGACAGCAGGTTGTGGGGATCAGCTCACGCCCCTTTGGGCTGACCCTTTTTAGTTTAACGACTCCTCGTCCTCAGCCCTGCGCTTGTTGGCTGAATTCCTCGATGGTCAGAATTCCTCGCTTCAGGCGATTGCGATCGAGAACGGGAACGCCTCTTTCGTTGACGGCAGTCTCGTGCTATGTGACCCTGCTTGCCACATGCCCAGCAAACAACTTTAGAGGAGACCACCCGTGGCCTGACCGGTGTCTCAGAGCTTATGGCCTGGATTGGAATGTCGCTGTCTGGCTGGATTTGGCGTATCCTTGCAGGTGCATACCGAGTGCCCCCAATCCATGACGCCTCATATGTAATCGCGCTGGTCACCGCCTCCTTAAATGTCGGCTTGCCCATCATCAACGCACTGCGACGTGTTTCCGGGTCATGAAGACCTTCAATAAACGCCTCAATCTTCATCCTCTCGAGATCATCAGCGCCGAAATTCGAGTAGCACAACTGTACGAGCCGCTCAATGTCTGCTGCATATGTCTGCAGCGCCTCGCTGGCTCTTTGCCTGCGGTTCTTCAGCTCATAGTAGTACAGCGTTCTGTTGTGCTCATTACTGTACTTCGCTGCCAACGATCTCATGATGGCCTCGTAATCGCTTCTTTCACATTCTGGAACCGATTTAATTATCTCAGCTTCAGGACCTTTTAACGCCAGTGCCAATCTCCGACCTTTCTTGATATCGGTCTACTGATTTTCCAAAGCTTGAATGTATCGAACGGCGCAGCACCATCATAAGTAGGCACTTCTGTTCTGGTAGCAAAAATTTCCTGAACTGGCGGCAACCATTCTCGCGGCTGTACGTCTTTAAGCCGCTCCTCCAGACTGTAAACTCGTTTGTGCAGGGAATCATCCAGGTCGTCAACCCGTTTGTCCCAATTGTCCATTCGCGTCTCGAGATGCTCAACTTTCATGTTCAGGCTATCGGAAATTTCCTCCACCTTCTGCTCTATGCGCGCAGAATTTTCCGCCATTTCTCGGTTCGCAGTTTCGACTTTGGCCGACATTTCCTGATTCGCAGTTTCGACTTTTGCCGAAATTTCCTGAGTGGCATTCTCGATTTTCGCAGAAGTTTCCTGAAACATGCCTTTCAATGCAACCATAAGCTGGCTCATGTCCATTGCTTGTGGTGGCGCAGCCGCTGCAGCCGTACTTTGCATCAACGCAGCACCCGCAGGCGATTCCTCCACTTTAGACGACGCCTCTAGCTCCTGCGTTCTGAACTCGTGCGCAGTCCAATCGACGCCTCGTGCCTCACACGCCTCTCACAAGCGCAGCTGCAACTCTACCTTACCGCCAGCAGTCGGCAAATTCCAGGTAGCCAGCTCCTTCTTCAGCTGGTCCACCTTCAGCAGCTCGAGTTTAACCATGTCTGCGTTTTTATAATTTTATTTACTTTTTGTATATTTTCAGTAGCACAATCCCACTTCTGACTTCTGACAAATGACTTCTCTAAGTTTGTTTTGGATTGTGTTTGAAAACAAAACCACTTCAATTACTCAGCGCATAACGCAGTCAGAAACCAACAATCGCTTTATTTACAGATTTACACTTTTCTTGTATCTACACTTGTTACTACTTTGCTTGTTCAAATCAGACTTGACCCTCTGCGCTTCACACTGCTGCCTTTTATACCCGTCTGGTTATCGCGCCGACTGTTCTAGCACATTCCAATTGGACAATGCTCGACCATTCTCGCACAGCCCATCACCTTCGCGAACCATCCTTGCCATATCGGAATTATAGCCGTTTGCCGTACTGTAAAGTGCGTGCCTAAAAGTATGCCCGTAAAAGCCTTCATGCATAGCACAGCAACAGAGTGCCTCATTGTTACAATGTCAACATAAATCAAATTATGAAAGCTGACTTCGAATTGAGAAGTTTGCCGAAGTCATCGCGAATGTGTTCTAATAGCCGAAGTGCGTATGGGACCTACTGCGCTGGTACAGAAATTTGTGCGAGTTGACACCTCTATGTGTTTATTTGCTTAGTGGTTCGACTCTGGATTGTGCTTGAAAATAAAACGACTTCAGTTACTCAACGCAAAACGCATTCCAAAAACCAGCAATCACTTTATTTACTCCTTGGTTATCTTTACACTACTACTATTGCATGTTTTCCCTTTGCTGGCTCACATCAGACTCGACTCTCTGCGCTGCACACTGCTGCTTTTATACTTGTTTGCTTATCGCGCCGATTGTTCTTGCACATTCCATTTCGACTCTTGCTCTCGATCGTTCTCGCACAGCCCATCACCATCGCGAACCATCCTTGCCATATCAGAATTATAGCAAGCCGGCCGTACTCCAAAGTGCATGCCTAAAAGTATGCCCGTAGCATTCATGCATAGCACAGCAACAGAGTGACTCATCGTTACAATATATATCAATAAATATGTAAACAAAGATTAGCCCAAAAACATTCAGTACTTTTAATTTTATAGCATAAAAGGTGTGTAACAGTATTTATGTCCCTACTAAGTATGTAGATAATACAGTAATTAATAATGTAACGATAAGACAGTTTGTCGCTGTGCAAAGCAACCCTGTCGCTACGCGCCGTGCTATAATTCAATCTGGCAACAACGGCCGCGACAATGAAGGCAACTTTTAGTCCAATCTGGCAATGATGGTCGCGATCATCATGGAAACCTTTAGTCCACTCCGGAATGTGCGAGAACGATCTGCGCGATGGCCGGACAGGTATAAAAGACAGCCGGGTGCGGCGCAGCGAGGCAGTCTGATTCTGACTAGTGAAGGTGCCACACGGAGTAATTAAGAAAATAATTAAGTGTAAAGACCGTAAAGTGTGAAAGCTGTGAAATAAAGTGACTGTTGGTTGTTATTGACTGCGTTTGAGAAATTAAGTGTGTTTTTATTTTAAATTGCACAATCCAGAGATACGTACTAGCCCACTAAAACTCATATTCGTAACATTTGGTGTCAGAAGTGGGATTGTGTTACTGAAAGTAAAAAAAATAAAAATTAATTATAAAACGCAGACATGGTTAGACTGGAGCAACTGAAGGTGGACCAGCTGAAGAAGGAGCTGGCCGCTTGGAATTTGCCGACTGCTGGCGGAAAGGTGGAGTTGCAGCTGCGCTTGCGAGAGGCGTGTGAATCACGAGGCATTGATTGGACTGCGCACGAGTTCGGGACGCAGGAGCTAGATTCGTCGGCCAAAGTGAAGGAATCGCCTGCGGGTGCTGCGTCGATGCAAAGTACGGCTGCAGAGGCTGCGCCACCACAAGCATTGGACATGAGCCAGCTAATGGTTGCACTTAAAGGCATGTTCGAGACTTCCAACCAAGAGATGGCAGCGAAAATGGAAACTGCGAATCAAGAGATGGCAGCGAAGCTGGAAACTACGAATCAGGAAATTTCGGCAAAAGTCGAAACGACAAATCAGGAAATAGCTAAAATGGAAACGGCGAACCGAGAAATGTCAGAAAAACTTGAAAATGCAAATCGGGAGTTGTCCAGCAAGCTTCAGGAAAATTCTGCGCGCTTGGAGCAAAAGGTGGAGGAAATTTCAGACAGGATTAATGTGAAAGTCGAGCACCTGGAGACGCGAGAAGAACATTTAGACAAACGAGTCGACGATCTTGATGATTCCCTGAACAAACGAGTTGACAGTCTGGAAGATTCGATGAACAGAAAAATCGACGAGCGGCTTAGAGAGATTCAGCTGCGACCAAGGGTGCGGTCTGTTGAGGAAAGTTTTGCCATAGAAGTGCCTACTTATGATGGTACTACGTCGTTCGAGACATTCAAGCTACAGTTCGACCTGGCTGCTCTGGAAAATCAGTGGACCGATATCAGGAAAGGTCGGAGACTGATACTGGCTCTAAGAGGTCCTGCGGCTGAGGTAATAAAAACAGTGCCGGAAAGTTTGAGAGGTGATTACGAGACCGTCATAAGGGCGCTGGCAGCCAAATACAGTGACGAGCACAACAAAATGGTGTATTACTGCGAGCTGAAGAACCGTAGACAGAGAGCCAACGAGGCGCTGCAGACGTATGCGGCAGATATTGAGCGGCAGGTACCACTGACCTACCCAGAATTCAGCATGGAAGTTTTGGAAAGGCTGAAGATCGAGGCGTTTATCGAAGGCATTCTTGACCCGGAGACTCGTGTGAGTACCTTGATGATGATGAAGCCGACGTTCCATGAGACGGTGACAAGTGCATTGATGTATGAAGCTGCCTGGAGGGGAAGTTTTCGACATTCATCTGCGGAATGGCGTCGAGTCCAATCTGGACGTACCACGCAAAGCCAGCCAGTGAGCTCAGAGGTACCAACGAGGCTGCGGGCAATGTCATCTAGAATCAGTTGCTGGCGATGTGGCAAGCAAGGCCACATTTCACGAGACTGCCATCTGCGAGAGAAGCGTTCCGGGGAACAGGCGTCACCAAGATGTGCTGACGCGCTGCCACTCCATCCGTGCAAAAGCAAATGCAGGCCGTGCTTGCGAGCCGAAAGCAAAGAACAGATAGTGGACGTCCGGTTGGTAAGCGTTATGCCAGAGGAAGACTGGTCTGCGGAGAGGCTACAAAAGGACCAGCGTGAGGATGCGGATCTTGCAAAAATCGTCGAAGGTAAGGAGCAAGGCGCACGTCCAGACTGGCAGGAGATGGCCGGTGAAAGCCCGATCGCCAAGGCTTACTGGGCACAGTGGAAAAGTCTGCGGCTGAAGGAAGGATGCCTGTACCGCGAATGGGAGAGCGCGGATGGACGGACCAGCAACTCCCTAATGGTAGTGCCGAAATGCAGAATCAACGAGGTCATCCAGGCATACCATAACGACTCCAGTGGAGGGCACCTAGGCATCACCAAAACCGTCGCCAAAATAAAAAGACGATTCTACTGGGTAGGATGTCAGGAGTCTGTAGCCGAGTGAATTAAGAGCTGCGACCGATGTTCAGCCGCGAAAGGGCCGACAAGAAGATCTCGAGGCCGCATGCAGCAGTACAACGTGGGAGCGCCCTTCGAACGGATTGCTATGGACGTCGCCGGCCCATTCCCAACTAGCACTCAAGGCAACAAATATGTGCTGGTGGTAATGGATTAATTCAGCAAATGGCCCGAAGTGTACCCTATTCCTAACCAGGAGGCCACTACGATCTCGGAAAAGCTGGTAAACAACTGGGTAGCCAGGTTCGGAGTTCCGTTGGAGTTGCACTCGGATCAAGGCCGGAATTTCGAGTCTGCGGTATTCAAGGAAGTGTGTGAACTGCTGGGGATAAAGAAAACGCGTACCACCCCTTTGCACCCACAGTCCGACGGCATGGTGGAACGCTTTAACCGGACACTAGAGGAATACCTGCGGAAAGTGGTAGGCAGGAATCAAAAGGATTGGGACACGCATATCCCCTTGTTCCTAATGGCGTATAGGTCAGCCCCGCACGACACGACATCACTCACTCCAGCCCGAGCAGTATTCGGCACAGAATTGCGGCTACCCGCTGACTTGAAGTTCGGGGTAGTCAGCACGACGGGAGGCGCTAAGACGGACTACGTGGTCAATAAGCGGGCGGAACTGGAGGAGATTCACCAGTTTATAAGGAGCCGCACCAAACTGGTCAGCGATAAGGCGAAAGCCAGATATGATCTACGGGCCAACTCAGCAAGGTTCCAAGAAGGCGATCTGGTAATGCTCTACAACCCGCAGCGGAGGAAAGGTTTGTCTCCGAAACTTCAAGCGTCATGGGAAGGACCTTACGAAGTCGTGACTAGGATAAACGACGTGGTATACAGGATTGGACGTTGCAGCAATAAAGGCGCTAAGCTGAAGGTAGTCCATTTGCAGCGCCTGGCGCCTTATCACAGCGGAACCTCGGCACTTGTTCGGGACGAACAAGTCTAAGTGGTGGGCAGTGTAACGATAAGACAGTTTGTCGCTGTGCAAAGCAACCCTGTCGCTACGCGCCGTGCTATAATTCAATCTGGCAACGACGGCCGCGACAATGAAGGCAACTTTTAGTCCAATCTGGCAATGATGGTCGCGATCATCATGGAAACCTTTAGTCCACTCCGGAATGTGCGAGAACGATCTGCGCGATGGCCGGACAGGTATAAAAGACAGCCGGGTGCGGCGCAGCGAGGCAGTCTGATTCTGACTAGTGAAGGTGCCACACGGAGTAATTAAGAAAATAATTAAGTGTAAGGACCGTAAAGTGTGATAGCTGTGAAATAAAGTGACTGTTGGTTGTTATTGACTGCGTTTGAGAAATTAAGTGTGTTTTTATTTTAAATTGCACAATCGAGAGATACGTACTAGCCCACTAAAACTCATATTCGTAACAATAATATAGTAACTAATAATAATATCTAATAGAATTAAAATATATGTATATTTTGATTTTAAGTAAATTGTCCGTCGCAGCAGTTGTAATATTGTGTTTTATGGTCCAGTCACATAAGTTTTTATTTATTTATTTATTTATTTATTTATTTAGTATTGATTAGCCAATGAATACAATAAAAATTCTTATAGGCTAAGTTGAACACATGGAGCTACTTATAAAAAAGATTTTACGAATAAATGAAACGATTTTTTGAAATTGAAAAATCAATCTCAACAATTTTGGAGATTCTATTGAACTCAATTAAGACTCTGGTGATAGGTGCATTTCGCGCATACAGAGCAGAGATTAGCAATGAGTACCGCAACTTTGGATACCACCGCATTAATACGCATTCTTTGTACTACCTACTACACATAAGCACCGCATAACATAAGTATCGCAACCGCACGCATACAAAACCCGAACGAGTTTGCGATCATCGATTCATTTCGCGTATTGCTTACACGACCACTTCGTAATCGTATGCATATTGCACAATTCGCGTCGCGCAATTTTGGTTACCACCGCATTGATACTCATTCTTTTTACTACCTACTGCTCATAAGCACCGCAAATCATAAGTATCCCAAATTCAATCATTATGCGGTATGCGTTGTTTGCAGTGATTGAAAGCAATGCATACAAGTATACATAATGCACAATTCGCGAAGCGTATGAAGCAAGTATACGCATTTGGAAGAAATGTTTGCGGCATGGATTTTGCCACCTCAACTGCTGCTATTTTTTAAGCAAGTTGAAGTCTAAAACTTATAGAATCATGCAAAACAAAAATGGTTAAATACTTTAAAAACACGATAGAACTCCAAATATATGATGATTGAATCAATTGTCGGTAATTGGACCCACATCAATGAAATACTCTATGACAACGGGCAAAGCCATCGACTTTTGGACCATTCGTACTCTAAAAATTTTTAACATTACAAATTATTATTAATTATTATAATCTTTTACACGTATTATGAATTAAATATTACTTCGTTCGATAAAGGACATTTTTTCATTTCATGTTTAAAACTATTACATTAAATTTATTATTTGAGTATGTATGTACATATACATTTATTGTAAAACATAAAAAAATTGGGTATATCCTAAAAAATGCCTGTCATTTCTTTTCTTTTCTACGAATGCTTAATCACAATAAGAGTCAAAGAACAAGTGCGAAGCGATAAGAAAATGCGGTGGTATGCGGTGTTTCCATCTTTCCTTTGGATCATTCGCACCACCGCGTTCTCATATCGCTTTGGAATGCGGTGGTGCGAATGATTCAAACGAATATTTCCATCTTTCGTTTGGATCATTGCCGTCTTCGTTTGAATCATTCGCACCACCGCATTCCGAAGTGCATAGTTCGTTTGGATCATCGGCAGCACCGCATAGCCGAAGTGAAATGAAGATGCGGTAGTTTGCGATCGTTTAGTATTGCAAGCTGATGATTCGTTCGTTCGGATTACTAGTATTCGGAATGAATGAAGCATTGCGGTGGGGATACATACTGATATCCGTTTTTTTGAGCAGTGGCACATATCGCACCGCATTTTACACGAATACATATTGAGCGATTAAAATATGACCGCATGCAGATCTCTGATACAGAGCCCTCAAAACACCAACATGGAAGAGCTCTGAGCAACGAAGAGATCTAGCTGGAATATTCAGAAAAATCCTCTCTAGGAGTGTGGGACAGTCCACCATACCACGGAGTACATCAAAGATGAAGGACAAAGACAGGATTTTTCTCCTACTTTGCAAAGATTTTAAGTTAATCAATAGGCATCGCGATTCGTAGGTAGGCATAGGATCTGTAAAGCGTAAGTTACGTAATGCAAAGCGTAGGAAAACTTTTTGGATCCTCTCAATCCTAGCGCCATGGCACGCAAAATATGGAGACCAGATGAAGGACGCATATTCAAGCCTGGAACGAACAAGTGCCGTATACAAAAGCTTCAGCGCAGCAGCTAGAGCATTCGTAGTGACAGCAGCGGTGACAGCAGCGTACGAAGCAGCGGTAGCAGCAGCATCAGCGGGGATCGGAGCAGTTGTAGCGGTTATAGCAGCATACGAAGCAACAGTAGCACCAGCCTCAGTGACAATTTGAAGCAAAGAGGCAGCAGCGATAGATGGTGAAGAGCTAGCAGCAATGAGAACATCAGCATCGAGGGCATCAACAGCAGGAACAGCATACGCAGATTCGGTTTGAGTAGCTTTTGAGGCCACATTGGCATTTGAAGCACCAACTTTGTTGTGGACATAGCCAGAGACAGCCCCACTCAGGTCTTTAACTTCACCAGCAAGCGTAGAAACGGTCGAGACAACTTCAGGAAATTTGTCATGGAGAGAGCGTAGTTCAGCAAGCAAAAGCTCAGTATTTTGGAAAAGGAGCTTTTTCTCCTCTTGAAGAGTGCAGATTATGGCAAAGGCACGAGCATTATCAGCTCTCACAGCAACAATTTCATTGTAAAGCGTCAGCAGTGATAACTGTTGTTTATTGTCATTAGCATTTTGTTGTACTGCATCATCAACTGAAACCGCGGATGGGGGAGGAGATCGAATAGGCTGACGGCGGGCAACTGCACAGGTTTTGCAATAAAAGGGCTTATTCGATTTGTTCAGGAACTCCAGATCCACTGGCAAAGCGCCCACACAGTCAAGGTGAAACAATTTATTGCACTTGAAACACTTGACTTTTGAACGCGCACGGTCAACTTTCTGCCCGCACACACACGGCATTATAGAAGAAGTTCTAATTGACTTTTCACTGCGAGCTCGAAAAAACACAACCGCTAGGCTTCGCTCTCAGACTCAGACTGTCAGTTCCGTCGCAGATTGTCGTTTTGAGTTTGGAAGTCATTGCCCTCGTCACTGCTGCTGTCGCTGCTGCAGGTGCCATCATAACTTTTGTCTACAGGTTGGTCAGGTTGAATTTCTGCTCCCACTGTTTCACTTTCTTACACTTCAAATATTAAATTTATAATTTCTTTGCACTCGCGTCTTCTTTTTTCTATTCATTTTTTTTTTAAATTAATATAACCTTGTAACTTTTCACTAGCGAACTTCCGTCGATACGCACTCGATAAAATTCACTAGAAAACTGAAATCAGCGATAAAGCGATTGGAAAGTGGGAGAGTAAGCCGATATTTGTGCGTTTTTTGCAATTCACGTACACAGTCGGTGTGTGCTGGCAGTCATCAACTCTTCACTGTTTTCGGTCTTTTCCCGATATTAGGGATGATTGTGCAAACTAAAATGCCGCCAGTTTCCTTTCAATTATTTGCTTCGTAAAGTATGTTCTCATTAATTTTCTGCATTTGGCTAAATGAGTGCTGTCTTTAATGATCTGTCGATCCCACCTCTAATCCCTTCCTTTCCTTGTCCTTTTGTACTCATGTTTCCCCCTATTTTCTGCTCCCCGGCTTCGGCCGTTTGTATCGTTTAATGTTTATTGTATTCTTTGTATTACTCTTAATTCGTACGTCCACTAATAAAAACACGGGCAGGTCGGACAGGTCGACCTCGATAGCTCAGCGGGTAGCGCGCTGGCTTCTCATACCGAGCGCCCCAGGTTCGATTCCTGGCTCGGGCTGGAAAAAACACTCATCTATTTCTATCGCTATCCACATGAAGGGAATGAGAATTACAAGAATCGCACAAGTGCGCTCTTGGCAGGCAATGGCAAAACCTCCAAGTGTGAACGAAAAACTGCCAATCGCCGTTCGGATTCGGCGTTAAACTGTAGGTCCCCTCCCAATTCTCTTTCCCCATCCGCTTGAATTGTGTGCTGTAACATATGTTGGAAAGACAGTGTTGCATACGCATTTCAAAACGGGTGAAGTATGAGATATTACTCTCATTTTGCCTTCCCTATCCCCCATAGGTATAGTACAATGGTCCAAAATGGACTGAGTGCTTGGAAGCCTTCCTGCCCATCCTCAAGAAAAACAAGAAAAACACAATAAACACACGAAAACCCATAACCCGATCCCGACTGCGTTTTATTTCCACCGCTCCGCCGCGCATCGATTAAACATGGTCCTTCGAGCCGCTCGCGATAGAACCGACGCGGAAAACAAACATTTTTAAAATAAAAAACAAATTCAAATACAAAACAATCGAAAAAGTGACACAACAAATCAAAAACATAATTACAACAAAACTAAGTACAAACAGTGATAAATCCAAACAGTGAAACAAACCAAAAGTTCGACAACGTAAACGTGAACCGTACACAAATTTCAAAAATTTAAAACAAAAAAAGGAACCAAATAAAACGGAATACAGTGCACAAATATACAAATCACAGAAACCAAAATAACAAAAGTTAAAACAAACTCCAACCACATTAAACACAAAAGAAGGGCAGCAGAATAAACAAAAACAAACACACCCATAACAGACGCAAAGTAGACGAAAAGGGCAGCAAAGGGCAACAGCTAGCGACACAGCACAACACAGCGGCGGACAAACCACAACATACAGAGGTGATTCGCATTCACGGGCACTGGGCCCCAATAAGATAAGCCCACAAATTTTTATTAAAAATTAACACATTACATACACATACACTAACACAAAATATAATTGATATAAAATATATATACCCACACAATTATTTTGCCGTTGAATATTGTACATATATACAATATTCACCTGGACTAAAAACCCGCAAAAAGCAGTTCCTCTACTGCCAAGTTATATTTTGCACATTTCCCGTGCACATAACAATTAGCGCTATTCCCATTTTCACGCTTATACGTGTGCGCACATATTGCCCATTTCCTCTTCTTTTCTTTGTGCTTTGCACAAAAAATCAGCAGCAAACACCCCAGCTGCTGTCTACATTCTGCGCGCCCACTTCTGCACATATTTCGGCATTTCCCTTTGTGCTATATTCGCACGCAATCCCGCTGCTTGGCTCAAATGCATATACATAAACAATAAAGCACAGAGCGGATACAGTGGGACAAGTTGCTCATTTTCACTGCACATTGAAAATTTTCTTTAACCTAGAAAATTTTCAATCGTGCATATATATATGGTACTTATACATACACTGATATACAACTTACTCATACACTGCACATCTGCTGTCACCCCAAGTGCATACAGTGGGACAAAAACCCCCACTTGCACACGAAAATGTTTGTACACAAAATTATTTTCACACTTTTTTACGTTCACTAACACACTAATACAAATAATCACATACACATATATATATATATACAAATCTATATATTCATACACACATATATATACACACATACACATATATACAGGGTTTTCCAACAAGAGGTGTTATTTTGGTATTCAAAGAAAAATGCCATTTTTTGAGATAAATGATCGGATGTTTATTTCATAATAAAGAGGAAGGTATGCCGTTAATAATGAAAAACAACATCAGCCAAATGGCCACCACGACCACGCTTACAGGACCATATCCTTTTCATGAAATTTTCCATAACCAAATCGCAAAGTGGCTGCCCTATGTCCTCGATAGCCTCACGAATTCTATCTTTGAGGTCTATCTTTCACGTGGCTCCAAAGGAAGAAGTCGCAAGGTGTTAAATCACAAGATCTCGGTGGCCAATTGTGATCACCTCTTCCAGAGATAATACGGTCCGGAAACTTTTCCCGTAAAACAGCAATGGTTTCGTTGCTTGTGTGGCACGTAGCGCCGTCTTGTTGAAAGTAAACGTTGTCCAGATCAATACCATCCAACTCCGACCATAAAAAATCATTAATCATCTCTCGATAGCGCAATCCATTCACCGTAACTGTTGATCCAACCTCATTTTCGAAAAAGTAAGGTCCAATGACCCCGCCGGACCATAAACCGCACCAAACAGTCACACGTTGAGGATGGAGAGGCTTCTCAACAATAACTCTTGGGTTTTCCGAGCCCCAGATGCGACAATTTTGCTTGTTGACGTAGCCACCGAGGTGGAAATGGGCCTCATCAGTCAAGATGATTTTTCGATGGAATTCCGGATCATTTTCATGCATTTCAAGGACCCAATCAGCAAAGACACGACGTTGTTGATGATCGGTCGGCTTGAGTTCTTGTGTTAACTGAACTTTATAAGCCAAAATACGGTGTAATGACGTTTTTGGAATGCTCAATTCCAAAGAACGACGAGGAATCGACAAACCTGGGTTTTCTTCAACACTTTGGGCTACAGCAGCAATACATATTCTCAGTTGTTCTTGAGCGACGTGCACGGGTTTTATTCTTCACATCACTAACTTGTCCCAACAGCTCGAATTTTTCCACCAATTTCTGTATTGCGGTCCGACAAGGTGCTTCACGACGACCCAAAAATGCTTTAGTTTTGCGTTGTTGAAGCGTGTATCGTTCCATTTTTAGTAATGGCGTAGTTTCTACTTGTCAAATGTCAAAGAATAAAAGCTTCAAAAGTGACAGCTACCGAAATACCGGGTGATTCAAAATAACACCTCTTGTTGGAAAACCCTATGTGTATATATACAAACATACAAATACGTAATTTATCACGTAAACCCATACAAAAAAAATTCGCTTTTCCATAAATAAAAACACATTTAATACACATTTGACTGCACATTTGTTATATTATAATAATTTTAACATACATTCCCAATTCCCACATACATACACATTTCTATTTATTACCCATTCCCATTTACAAAAAATTTATTTGTTTCTCATATACATATATATTTCCCTACACGTTTACACACACGGGTGTAAACTTTTTTGCTCGACAAATATACAAATTCGTTTCAACGAATTTTCCCATTCTCAAACATCGTTCGCGCGGACGCGGTAGACTACACGTCTATTTCCCAACACCCTACATTTATATTTAACCACTCTTTTTACTCTTTGTCGAGCTTTTTTAAACAAAATGCCTGCTGAGCGATCCCCCAAACGACAACTTGTCACAATGGAGACTCCTTCCTCCAGACACCCAAAGTCAGCCAATGCACGTTTGATAGTTAAGCAAAAAAATTTGCAAACCCAATGGGAGAGGCTTTTGAGCGCACATGAGGCAGTCTTCATTGCTGAAGACAACAGCCAGCCCGACGGTTTCAAAGAGTCGGCTAGGCAAAAAATCGACGCCTGCACAGACCAGTACGAGTTGTGCATGGCTCAGATGTCGGACATCATTGAGATGCTCCAAATCCTACATTTGCCTACAAGTTCCACCTTGCGATACCTGAAACCTTCTTCGGGGGCTATGAGCAGTGGCCGTCCTTCCGGGACATGTTTACTGCGGTTTGCATTAACCACCCCCAGCTCACTCCAGCCCAAAAATTGTATCACCTCCGATACAAGACGCAAGGTAAAGACGGTGCTATTGTAAAGCAATATGCATTAACCGATGAGAATTTCTGACTCGCGTGGGAAGCCGCTTCGAAAACAAACGCATACCGTTGACACTCGAATTAGATCCGTTTTGAGTATCGCTCCTGCCCACACCGAAAATAGTGAGGCACTTCAGCGGATCCAGAGTACTATGTATAAACAATTGTCTGTCTGTTCTCAATACTCAGGCCGTAGACACTGACAATTGGGATCCGCTATTGGTTTACATATGTTGTACCAAATTGCCCCAAGAGACACTCGCTCTATGGGAGCAATCATTGACATCCCGGAAGGATCTGCCACCCTGGTCACAAATGGATGAGTTCCTGACCGGCAGATACGAGGTACTTGAACGGCTGCAAAGCATTCGCCCTGCTAAGCCGAAACCTCAACCTTCGACTTCAAATGTCCTCCCAAATCGGCCACACAAATCCCTAAACTATCACACTGAAGTGAAAAGGGACTTTCCGTGCAAACTCTGCAACGCAAATCACCCTATACGGACTTGCCAGAACTTCAAAAGACTCACCCCCCAGAGTCGATTAAAATACGTTAAGAAGCACAATCTCTGCGTAAATTGCCTTGCTACATCTTACCTTGTTGAGGATTTTTCAAGCAATTTTACGTGCGTATACTGTCACAGGAAGCACCACTCCATGCTTCACTTCACCAAAAGCAGTGCGCAACCTCAATCTCCCAATCGGTCACATTCGACCCGACCACAGGTCGCAAAAGCTCCAAAACGAACGCACAACAACTCCGCTACTCATTCCTTCCTTTCGGATGCGCAACCCCGCACATCTTCCAGGCAAAGTACGCCCCAAGTACAAGCCCTCTACTCCATTAATGTCACCCAATCCCTTCTGCCTACGGCACTGGTGTCCATTGAGCACTCGGGAAAGTTGTTTAAGGTTCGAGCGTTGATCGACCAAGCCTCTCAGCGTACCTTCATTTCCTCGAAGGTCCAGAAACGCTTCAAATTGCCAATCGAAAAATTACCCTTCCAAATCTCGGGCATGGGCGGTCAGATTGTGCAAAATGCCAATCATACATGCTTCTTGACATTGTCAGTCCCTCAAACGAGTACAAAACTCCCCGTGAAAGGAATCGTGCTCCAAGAGCTTACGAAATTGCTCCCACCTTCCAATATAAACCCTCCCAATTTGCAAAATTTTGCCATGCTAGATCTCGCTGATCCAAACCCCTTCGAGACAACGCAGATCGATATAGTGATTGGCAGTGATCTCATCCCGCAGATCATGCTCGAAGGTATCCACCGGAATGTATGTGGCAGCTTACTTGCTCAGCATACAGTATTCGGTTGGGTATTAAGCGGTCCAGTACCCCCTTCATTTGATATGTGCCACAGAGGTACAAACTCGCCATATGCATACTGGTCCCGCCCTTCGAAATAACCTTCCCGCCCTAAAGAAAGCCCTTTCACAAGTGATTGCCGCCCTCAATCCCGTAGGGTTTCCACCCCAGGAAATAATGGAAAATCACTCTGAATCCACCACTCCTGCAAACTCATTCTCAAACCGGCAAATTTCCCTCTTCGTTGCCAAACGTTTCGACCCCGCAGGATGGCTTTCGCCTCTAATGAGGTCTCCCAAAAGGGTTCGACCAAAACGGCCCACATTGACAGCAACTGACGGAAATTGCAATCCCTCGCAATTCCTCTTTGCACCTCCTCCATCCCGGGTCCGAGAAGAGGTCGGTCGTCATTCCATTGCGACCTGCCCTAAGCGCTGCAAATCCCGCAGACGTCGGACTGATCGGGTATAAACTCCAAGATCTATAAGATCTCCCTCTCGGGTGGAACGGCTCCAGCAATTCCCATGCTCACACAGTTCCAATTCCGGATCAAAGAGCGGTTGACCACTACCACCCTCTCGAAGAGCAAACCGACATTATCGGTCTGTTCGCCTGCTTCTCTCGAGCCCTACGTGCACCCAATTATCCCGAGCGGCGTTGGCTTAGTTTATAAACAGCCTTCGAACTCTCTCGAAATTCCTCCTCCAGCAAATTTTAAATGTATCTTCTCATATTCCCCCGGCTGTAGCTTAAGCGAACCCCGCAGCTTAGCCACGATTTCCCATACCCCCGATGTCAGCTTAATACTGTTTTGCCGAATAACTGACATCTTTTACTATTTGCAGATCGGTGACTACGCCCAAACCGCTGCAGCAGCACTTCCTCGAGGACGAGGCGACGATGGACGGCCCCCCGCACCCGTAAAAGCGGCATCCCGGAGTCCTCCACGTCTGGCCCGCGGCATAAATTAATTGCAATATGCAATGGCGGCCGCGATGGCTAAATGAGTGCTGTCTGTAATGATCTGTCGATCCCACCTCTAATCCCTTCCTTTCCTTGTCCTTTTGTACTCATGTTTCCCCCTATTTTCTGCTCCCCGGCTTCGGCCGTTTGTATCGTTTAATGTTTATTGTATTCTTTGTATTACTCTTAATTCGTACGTCCACCAATAAATACACGAAAACCCATAACCCGATCCCTAATGCGTTTTATTTCCACCGCTCTGCCGCGCATCGATTAAACAGAATTAAATACACAACATATCAACTTTTTTTGTTTCATTACGTATATATTATTGAAAAATATACCAAAGAACACAAAGCTTAGTGCGTTGAATACGACAGGGCCAATTGTCCTTTTTATTTCGCAGTTCTTCAGTTAGCGAATCTCTAACACAAGGTTGACGATCAGATCAGAACAGGTATGCTTTTGGTGATAAATGCTCTAGTTCGAACGCAGGACTGTTTTTTTGGATGCAGCTTATAAAACCATAATTTAATTCAATAAAAAGCATACCCAACGATTCTTTTGACACTTTTGGGCAATAATATACTTTTATAGTTAGTTTTACACAAACATATTACGAAATTGCACAAATAATAATATTGTTACGAATATGAGTTTTCCAAGGTTCGTTTGGATTGTGTTTGAAAATAAAACTACTTCAGTTACTCAGCGCAAACGCAGTCAAAAATCAACAATCACTTTATTTACAGATTTACACTTTTCTTGTATCTACACTTGTTTCCACTTTGCTTGCTCAACCAAGACTCGACTCCTTGCGCTGCACACTGCTGTTTTTATACCAGATTTCTTATCGCGCCGAAGTTTCTTGCAACTTCCAATTGGAAAACGCTCGACCATTCTCGCACAGCCCATTCCTTCGCGAACCATCCTTGCCATATCGGACTATACCAAGCGAATTATACCAAATGTGCCGTACTTCAAAGTGCATGCCTAAAAGTATGCTATTCATGCATAGCACAGCACAGTGCCTCATCGCTACAATATTGTTACGATGAAGCACTTTGTGTCAGAAGTGGGATTGTGCTACTGAAAATAAACAAAAAGTAAATAAAATTATAAAAACGTAGACATGGTCAAACTCGAGCTGCTGAAGGTGGACCAGCTGAAGAAGGAGCTGGCTGCCTGGAATTTGCCGACTGCTGGCGGAAAGGTGGAGTTGCAGCTGCGCTTGCAAGAGGCGTGTGAATCACGAGGCATCGATTGGGCTGCAGACGAGTTCGGAACGCAGGAGCAAGAGGCGTCGGCCAAGGTGGAGGAATCGCCTGCTGGTGCTGCGTCGATGCAAAATACGGCTGCAGCGGCTGCGCCACCACAAGCCATGGACATGAGCCAGCTAATGGTCGCAATGAAAGGCATGTTCGAGGCTTCCAACCAGAAAATGGATACTGCAATCGAGCACCTGGAGACGCGAGTAGAACATTTAGGCAAACGAGTTGATAGTCTGGAGGACTCGATGAACAGAAAAATGGACGAGCGGCTTAGGGAGGTACAGCCGCGAGAATGGTTGCCGCCGGTTCCGGAAAGTGTTGCCACCCGAGCAGAAGTGCCTACTTATGATGGGACTACGCCGTTCGATACATTCAAGCTACAATTCGACCTGGCTGCTCTGGAAAATCAGTGGACCGATGTAAGGAAAGGTCGGAGATTGGCGCTGGCTCTAAAAGGTGCTGCGGCTGAGGTAATAAAATCAGTTCCAGAATGTTTAAGAAGTGAGTACGAGACCGTCATAAGGGCGTTGGCAGCGAAGTACAGCGACGAGCACAACAGAACGCTGTACTACTGTGAGCTGAAGAACCGCAGGCAAAGAGCCAACGAGGCGCTGCAGACATATGCAGCAGACATTGAGCAGCTCGTACAGTTGTGCTACCCGAAATTCGGCGCTGATGATCTCGAGAGGATGAAGATTGAGTCGTTTATTGAAGGTCTTCATGATCCGGAAACACGTCGCAGTGCGTTGATGATGGGCAAGCCGACATTTAAGGAGGCGGTGACCAGCGCGATGACATATGAGGCGACATGGATTGGAGGCACTCGGTATGCACCTGCAAGGATACGTCAAATCCAGCCGGACAGCGACATTTCGATCCAGGCCATAAGCTCTGAGACACCGGGCAGGCCACGGGTTGTCTCCTCTAAAGATGTTTGCTGGACATGTGGCAAGCAGGGTCACATAGCACGAGACTGCCGCCAACGAAAGAGGCGTTCCCGTTCTCGATCGCAATCGCCTGAAGCGAGGAATACTGACAATCGAGGCTCAGCCAACAAGCGCAGGGCTGAGGACGAGGAGTCGTTAAACTAAAACGGGTCAGCCCAAAGGGGCGTGAGCTGATCTCCACAACCTGCTGCCCCACCGTCCTTGTCTCGCAGTTGAAACGACAGCCCAGCAGCTTGACGATTGAAGGGAAGATAGATGGAAAGTTGTTCGTGTTGACACTGGATACTGGAGCGTCATATTCGATCATAAAAAGGAAGCTTCTGAAGAACTGGGAACAACTGCATGGCATACAGCTGAGGACTGCGACTGGCGAGCGTGCGCCGGTAAGAAGAAAAGTAACAAAAACGATTGCTATCGGCACTAGCAGCCTGGAACATGAGTTCATCGTGGCGGATATAATGGACGACGTGATTATCGGCGTGGATTTCATGATTAGGCACGGTTTTACGCTGGACCTGAAAGAAAATGTGCTGAGGTATGCCAACGTTGAATTCCCCCTGCACACCGGCTATGAGCGAAACGTGGCGGTAAGGAAAGTTGTCTCGTGTCAACACCAGAAGATACCAGTGAATTCCGAGGCGATTGTGTGGGCAAAGGTGGACGAGGACGATGGGACAAGTCGGCTGTAGTAGAGGCACCAAAACAAGGATATGACAACATAATTATCGGACGTACATTAGTGGAACCCAAAAATGGCAAGATACCAGTCAGGATATTCAACCCACTTAACACACCCAGATATGTCGGAAAAGATGCGGTCATTGGCAAGTGTAGAGAGGCTGAGGCAGTTGTCAATTGCGAAAGCATTCCACCCGGAGGAAGTAAGAAAAGCGGTTCTAACATGGACGCCATACCGCAGGAGAACCAGTGGAGCAGCGAATTGACAGCCGAACAGAAACAGAAGGCGCGGTCACTCCTGCAGCACTATGGGTCAATATTTGCAGCAGAAGCGGGTGGAAGAACAGCCATAGTGAAGCACAACATCGACACCAGAAGTGCGAAACCGATCCGCCAACAGCCAAGACGAGTTTCTCTGGCCAAGAGGGAAGAGGTCACCACTTTGATCGAAAACATGCGGAAAGAAAAGGTCATAGAGCCTTCTTCGGGCCCTTGGTGTTCGCCGGTCGTGCTAGTCAAGAAAAAGGATGGCAGTACCCGTTTTTGCGTGGACGTAACCAAAAAGGACAGTTATCCATTACCTCGAATCGATGACACCCTGGACACACTGTCAGGCAAACAGTGGTTTTCCACACTCGACTATTGGCAGGTGGAGCTTGCAGACAAGGACAACGAGAAAATGGCTTTCAGTGTTGGCGACGGTTTGTGGCAGTTCAACGTCATGCCGTTTGGGCTCTGCAACGCACCAGCGACATTCGAGCGGCTAATGAAACGTGTGGTAAAAGGGCTGCATTGGCGGACGTGTCTGGTATACCTTGACGACATAATCGTGATGGGTAAAAGCTTTGACGACCACCTGGGAAAGCTGAAGGAAGTATTCGAGCGAATACAACAAGCCGGGCTTAAACTCAACCCAAAGAAGTGCTCGCTGTTCCAAAAAGAGTACAAGTATCTGGGTCACACGGTTTCCGCCCACGGAGTACATACGGATGAAGGCAAAATCACGGCGGTGAAGGAGTGGGCCCGACCGCGCAATCTACACGAACTCCGCAGTTTCCTGGGACTGTGCACATACTACCGAAGATTCGTTCCTGGATTTGCGAACATAGCTGGTAGCTTGCACAAACTGACAAAGAAGAATCAAGCATTCGCGTGGGGTGAAGAGCAGGAGCAGGCTTTTGCACGACGGAAGGAAAAACTGTGCACTGCTCCAATTCTGGCCTTCCCCGTGCCTGGAGAGATGTTTGTGCTGGATACAGATGCAAGTGGGCATAGTATTGGTGGGGTGCTATCACAGATAATAGATGGCCAAGAACAAGTGATAGCATACTACAGCAAAATTTTGTCGAAACCTGAACGCAACTACTGTGTGACACAAAGGGAGTTGCTGGCAGTATTGGAATGCGTGAAACACTTCCACAGATACCTGTATGGGCAAAAGTTTCGCCTGCGCATAGATCATAAGGCATTGAAATGGCTACTGAACTTTAAGGATCCGGAAGGCCAATTGGCGCGGTGGATCGAGTGGCTGCAAAGCTACGACTACACGGTAGAGCATCGCAAGGGTAGCAGCCATGGAAATGCCGATGCCTTGTCACGCCGTCCGTGTAAAACCGAATGCAGGCATTGTTCGCGAGCCGAAGGCAAAGAGCAGATAGTGGACGTCCGGTTGGTAAGCGTTATGCCAGAGGAAGAGTGGTCTGCGGAGAGGATACAAAAGGACCAGCGCGAGGATACGGATCTTGCAAAAATCATTGAAGGCAAGGATCAAGGCGCACGTCCAGACTGGCAGGAGATGGCCGGTGAAAGCCCGATCGCGAAGGCTTTCTGGGCACAATGGCAAAGTCTGCGGCTGTCTGATGGCTGCCTATACCGCGAGTGGGAGAGTGAGGATGGCCGGACCAGCAATTCCCTAATTGTAGTCCCTAAATGCAAGATCAACGAGGTGATCGAGGCATACCATAACGACTCCAGCGGAGGGCACCTGGGCATCACAAAAACTGTCGCCAAAATAAAAAGACGATTCTACTGGGTAGGATGTCAGGAGTCTGTAGCCGATTGGATTAAGAGCTGTGATCGATGTACGGCTGCGAAAGGACCGACAAGACGATCTCGGGGCCGCATGCAGCAGTACAACGTGGGAGCGCCCTTCGAGCGAATTGCAATGGACGTCGCCGGCCCATTCCCACTTAGCACTCAGGGCAACAAATATGTGCTGGTGGTAATTGACTACTTTAGCAAATGGCCCGAAGTGTATGCTATTCCTAACCAGGAGGCCACCACGGTCGCGGAAATGCTAGTAAACAACTGGGTGGCCAGATTTGGAGTTCCGCTGGAGTTGCACTCGGATCAAGGCCGGAATTTCGAGTCTGTGGTATTCAGGGAAGTGTGTGAGCTACTAGGAATAAGGAAAACTCGCACCTGTCCTTTGCATCCCCAGTCCGACGGCATGGTGGAACGATTCAATCGGACGCTGGAAGAATATCTGCGGAAAGTAGTAGGCAGAAATCAAAAGGATTGGGACACGCATATTCCACTGTACTTGATGGCGTATAGGTCGGCCCCGCACGATACGACATCACTCACTCCAGCCCGAGCAGTGTTCGGCACGGAGCTGAGGTTGCCTGCTGACTTGAAGTTCGGAGTGATCAGCATGACGGAAGGCGCTAAGACTGATTACGCAGTCAATAAGCGGTCGGAGCTGGAAGAAATCCACCAGTTTATAAGGGACCGTATCCAACTGGTCAGCGATAAGATGAAAGCCAGATATGATCTACGGGCTAACACAGCGGGGTTCCAAGAAGGCGATCTGGTAATGCTTTACAACCCGCAGCGGAGGAAAGGTTTGTCTCCAAAACTTCAAACGTCATGGGAAGGACCGTACAAGGTCGTGACCAGGATTAATGACGTGGTGTACAGGGTTCAACGCTGCGGCAACAGAAACGCCAGGTTGAAAGTAGTCCATTTGGAGCGCCTGGCGTCTTACTCCGGCGGAGCCTCGGGACGAACAAGCCTAAGTGGTGTGCAGTGTAGCGATGAGGCACTGTGCTGTGCTATGCATGAATAGCATACTTTTAGGCATGCACTTTGAAGTACGGCAAATTTGGTATAATTCGCTTGGTATAGTCCGATATGGCAAGGATGGTTCGCGAAGGAATGGGCTGTGCGAGAATGGTCGAGCGTTTTCCAATTGGAAGTTGCAAGAAACTTCGGCGCGATAAGAAAACTGGTATAAAAGCAGCAGTGTGCAGCGCAAGGAGTCGAGTCTGTGTTGAGCAAGCAAAGTGGTAACAAGTGTAGATACAAGCGAAGTGTAAATCAGTAAATAAAGTGATTGTTGATTTTCTGACTGCGTTTTGCGCTGAATAATTGAAGATGTTTTATTTTCAAACACAATCCAAACGAACCTTGGCAAACTTGAGATTTTCGGAACTATATAAAGAAATATTTCTTTGGTCACAAAAACTGACTCACATCAGCAACACTAGAAATTTGAAATGAACTAACTAACTAAAACCAACTAGTAGGCCCCAAGGTTGCAATTTTGTAATAATATTAGTGAAATTCTGTGCATGTAGTGGTACCGGCTCTCCCAGTTTCCTATCGCTTTATCGCTGTTGCGAGCTGTGCTGTGCTGATGGGCACGAGACGGCGCACCGTTTGCAAATTTGAATATGCAAGGGTGCGTGTCCGTGTGAAAATAAATGTGCATGGTGCTTGTGCATGCGCTGAGTTGAATGAAAACAATACGAGCAACTGCACAAGATGAAAAGCAAATTGAATTTCCATTGCTTTCGGTTCTGCTATGAATAATGAACCATCTGAATTCGCAAAGGCGTACAGTAGAGTGTGCGTTCATATTGATACAAAAAACAATACCATGAATTTCTGCTGTGCAATGTTGGCATTCATGTAGGCTACGTTGCCTTCTGGCCTAATAAAATTCATACCGATAAATTTTTCAAATTCATATATGTATTAACAGCCCAATTCTGTACACTAAATAAATTCACCATATTGACTATTTGTCAAGTTTTTACTATTTGTCAAGAATTTGGATTCTATTTCTAAAAATAAAAGCTCTTTCCTTGATAAATTGTCAAAAGTGTGAATGCTGTTTACAATAGCTTACAAATTGAAATTTTTTGTTAATTAAATTAACAAAAAAACAAAACATGAAATTAACTATTGGTATTTATTATTACAGTCGTGTCTGGATATAGTGAACTAATTATTGCAAGGCCTGTTCACAGTATTGAGGTTGTTCACTATATCAAGGTTAAAATTTTTGTTCAAAAACTCGTTTTATTTGCTCAAAATACACTTTGTGTATATTGTTAAAAGTATGCTTGGAAAAGCATTCATGCACAGCACAGAGTGCCTCATCGTTGCAATATAAATTCAAGAGATAACACAGGGCAACAAATTTCGACTTTTTGTCGTCTTTTCTGGTTTTGACATTGTTCTAGGTTGCAATTTTGTAATAATATTAGTGAAATTCTGTGCATGTACTGGCACCGGCTCTCCCACTTTCCTATCGCTTATCGCTGACTGAAATGATTTCAAAAATATATTTACGCTAGCGAACATTTTCAAACATTTGAAACTGTTTACTGCGATTTGAAATTTCAAATTTAAATTTCCTCCAACATTTGAAACAGTGTTGAAAATGGTTTGAGAAAGCGAAATTCCTCAAACATTTGAACCGTGTTGAAAATGGTTTGAGAAATACATTTATTATCAAATTGAGAGAGCGAAATTTTCCAAATATTTGAGACTGTGTTTGCTGGGATGTTACTTTAATTAAGGTGCAAAATCACTGTGCGACTATGGTTTTTTTTCACTTTCCAATAAACATTTTGGTTGGAGGTCGACTTGAAGTGGAGTTGATATCAAATGCGTTTCTCAAATTTCCAACGTTAATTCTCAACAATTATAGCGTTCTCAACAGAAATGGAACTTTTTCTTGTATGAAAATAATTGTAGTTATCAACTTGAGAAAACTATAATTTTCAACTTGTTCTCAAACGTATTTGCTATTACTGGAAAAAAGTACTGCCTAAAAGTATGCCCCAAAATGTAAAACATCACAAGTGCAATTTAAACAATTTCTTTTATTTTGTTGCACGAGTAACACATAAAATTATAATTATTAATTAGTTCATAGTTCACAAACAAAAACAAATAACATATATAAAACATAAATAAAGTTAAATGAAATTAAATACAACTATAAGAATTAATTCAAGGATACATTTATTAAAGGTAATTGCAAAAACAAATAATAATAAAAATAAAAGTTATTTGAAATTAAATAAAATTAAAGGATAAATACATTGCACAAACAAAAACACGTAACATAAATAAAACAAATTTCATTTGAATTAAAATAAAAGAAACATATATAAAGTAACAGATTAATAATACGTAATAAAACAAAATAAAATTTCATTTAATTAATTAAAGATTTTTAAGTAATTAACGATTTTTCTTTTGCCTCATACGCAGTTTTTTTCTTGTGGCAGTTTCTTGCGTGTTGAAGAAAGCTATGTTTGTTCTCTCGAACTCTCATCCGTCGAGCTGGGAAACTTTTCATTATGTGCCTCTGAAATAACAAATAAAATAACATTTAGTACAATAAAAAGCAGACGTTTCAACAAATTTATAATAATGTAACGATAAGACACAGGAAAGAGCGGAGATTGGCACTGGCGCTTAAAGGTTCTGTGGCTGAGGTAATCAAATCAATTCTAGAATGTTTAAGAAGTGATTACGAGGCCGTCATGAGGGCGCTGGCAGCAAAGTACAGCAGCGAACACAACAAAACGCTATACTACTGTGAGCTGAAGAACTGTAGGCAGAGGGCCAACGAGGCGCTGCAGACATATGCAGCAGACATTGAGCGGCTCGTGAAGTTGTCCTACCCGGAAGTCGGCGCTGATGTTCTGGAGAGAATGAAGATTGAGGCGGTTATTGAAGGTCTTCATGACCCGGAGACACGTAGCAGTGCGTTGATGATGAGCAAGCCGACATTTAAGGAGACGGTGACTAGCGCGATAACGTATGAGACGGCATGGATTGGAGGCACTCGATAAGCGGAAAGCGACATTCCGATCCAGGCCATAAGCTCTGAGACACCAGCCAGGCCACGGGCGGTCTCCTCTAAAGTTGTTTGCTGGCTATGTGACAAGCAGGACCACATAGCACGAGACTGTCATCGACAAAGGAAGCGTTTCCGTTTATCGCCCGAAGAGAGGAATCCTGACCAACAAGTGCAGGGCTGAGCACGAGGAGGCATTAAACTAAAAAGGGTCAGCCCAAAGGGGCTTGAGCTGATCCCCACAACCTGCTGCCTCACCGTCCTTGTCTCGCAGTTGAAACGACAACCCACCAGCTTGACGATTGAAGGAAAGATAGATGGTAAGTTGTTTTTGTTGACACTGGATACTGGAGCGTCATATTCAATCATAAAAAGGAAGCTTCTAAGGAATTGGGAACCACTGCATGGCAGACAGCTGAGGACAGCGACTGGCGAGCGTGTGCCGGTAAGAGGAAGAGTCACAAAAATGATTGATATCGGCACCAACAGCCTGGAACATGAGTTCATCGTCGCGGATATAATGGACGACGTGATTATCGACGTGGATTTCATGATTAGGCAGGGATATACGCTGGAACTGAAAGGAAATGTGCTGAGGTATGGCAACGTTGAATTCCCGCTGCACACCGGCTATGAGCGAAGCATGGCGGTAAGGAAAGTTATCTCGTGTCAATACCAGAAGATACAAGCGATTTTCGAAACGATTGTGTGGGCAAAGGTAGACGAGGACTATGGGACAAGACGGCTGTGGGTTGTAGAACCACCGGAGCAAGGACACGACAACATAATCTTCGGACGTACATTAGTGGAAGCCAAAAACGGCAAACTACCACTCAGAATACTGAACGCCTAATACACCCAGATATGTCGGAAAAAATGCGGTAATTGGCGAGTGTAGGGAAGCTGTAGCAGTGGTCAATTGCGAGAGTAGTCCACCCGGAAAAAGTAAGAAAATCAGTTTTAACATGAACACCATTCCGCAGGAGAACCAGTGGAGCGACGAATTGACAGCAGAGCAGAAACAGAAGGCGCGGTCACTCCTGCAGCACTTTGGGTCAATATTTGCAGCAGAAGCAGGCAGCAGAACAGCCATAGTTAAGCACAACATCGACACCGGAAGTGCGAAACCGATCCGCGAACCGCCAAGACGAGTTCCTCTGGCCAAGAGAGAAGAGGTCACAAATTTTATCGGAAATATGCGGAAAGAAAAGGTCATAGAGCCCTCGTCAGGCCCTTGGTGCTCGCCGGTCGTGCTAGTCAAGAAAAAGGATGGCAGAACCCGGTTTTGTGTGGACTATCGGAAGCTCAACGACGTGACCAAGAAGGACAGCTGTCCACTACCCCGGATCGATGACACCTTGGACACACTGTCACGGTCACGGTCGACTTACGCAGTGGCTATTGGCAGGTGGAGCTTGCAGCCAAGGACAAGGAGAAAACGGCTTTCAGTGTTGGCGATGGGTTGTGGCAGTTCACCGTCGAGCGGCTAATGGAACGTGTGCTAAAAGGGCTACATTGGCGGACGTGTCTGGTATACCTCGATGACATAATCGTGATGGGCAAAAGCTTCGACGACCACTTGGAAAAGCTAAAGGAGGTAATCGAGCGGCTACAAAAAGCCGGGCTTAAATTTAATTATTTCTTTGGATTAAGTTTAAGCTCGCTGTTCCGAAACGAAGTCAAGTATCTGGGTTACACGGTTTCCGCCCGCGGAGTACATACGGATGAAGGCAAGATCACAGCGGTGAAGGAGTGGGCCCGACCGCGCAATCTACACGAACTCCGCAGTTTCCTGGGCCTGTGGACATACTACCGACGATTTGATCCTGTATTCGCGAACATAGCCGGCAGCTTGCACAAACCGACGAAAAAGAAACAAGCCTTCGAGTGGAGCGAAGAGCAGCAGCAGGCTTTTGCACGACGGAAGGAAAAACTGTGCACTGCTCCAATTCTGACTTTCCCCGTGCCCAGAGACATGTTTGTGCTGGACACAGATGCAAGCGGACATAGTATTGGCGCTGTGCTATCGCAGATAATAGATGGCCAAGAAGAAGTGATAGCATACTACAGCAGAATTCTGTCGAAACCTGAACTCAATTAATGTGTGACACGGAGAGAACTGCTGGCGGTATTGGACTGCGTAAAACACTTTCACAAATATCTGTATGGACAAAAGTTTTGCCTGCGCACGTATCATGCGGCATTGAAATGGCTACTGAACCTTAAAGATCTTGAAGGCCAATTGGCGCGGTGGATCGAGTGGCTGCAGAGCTAAGACTACACGATAGAGCATCGCACGGGCAGTAGCCATGGAAATGGCGATGCCTTGTCACGCCGTCCATGCGAAACCGAATGCAGGTATTGTTCGCGAGCCGAAAGCAAAGAGCAGATGGTGGACGTCCGATTGGTAAGCGTTATGCCAGAGGAAGAGTAGTCTGCGGAGAGGCTACAAACGGACCAGCGCGAGGATGCGCTGAAGGATGGGTGCCTGTACCGCGAATGGGAGAGTGAGGATGGTCGGAGCAGCAACTTCCTTATGGTAGTCCCGAAGTGCAGAATCAACGGGATCATCGAAGCATACCATAACGACTCCAGTGGAGGGCATCACCAAAGCTGTCACCAAAATAAAAAGACGATTGGATTAAGAGCTGTAACCGATGTTTAGTTGAGAAAGGGCAGATAAGAAGATCTCGGGGCCGCATGCAGCAGTACAACGTGGGATCGCCCTGCGACGTTGCTGGCCCATTCTCAATTAGCATTCATGGCAACAAATATGTGCTGGTGGTAATGGACTATTTTAGCAAATGGCCCGAAGTGTTTCCTATTCCTAATCAGGAGGCCACTACGGTCGCGGAAATGCTGGTAAACAACTGGGTGGCTAGGTTCGCAGTTCCGCTGGAGGTGCACTCGGATCAAGGCCGGAATTTCGAGTCTGCGGTGTTGAACGAAGTGTGTGAGCTACTGGGGATAAGAAAAACTCGCACCACTCCTTTGCATCCACAGTCCGACGGCATGGTTGAATGATTTAATCGGACACTGGAAGAATATCTGCGGAAAGTGGTAGGCGGGAATCAAAAGGATTGGGACAAGCATATCCCTCTGTGCCTGATGGCGTGAGAGGTCAGCCCCGCACGATACGACATCACTCATTCCAGCCCCAGCAGTGTTCGACACAGAGTTGCGGTTGCCCGCTGGATGGATGTGATGGGGAGCCGAGGTAATAACCTTAGGGAGGTCATTACCTCAAGCACTCAGGCTTTGTACTTAAGGCTCAGGAAAAAGGCTGATAGAAGAGATGGGAATAGGGGGGAAAAAGACAAGGTGGGTGGAAAGGAAGAAAGTATCATGAGTTCGCCTGTGCGAATTTCCAGGACTTATTAATGAATCTCAAAAGAACACACAGGGTGAGAGAATGGACTTCGTCCATTCTCATAACATCTGAACCCAGCGTGCGCAATCTCGGTCTGGAGAAGGCAGGACAAGCACAAAGAAAATGCTCTGTACTATCTACCTTGCAAGATGTGCAAGTCAGATCTTCGATGATGCCCATGTTGGCCATAAGTCGCCCCCATGGATTGTGTCCTGTGATTAACCCGACCATTCGACGGAGATTTTTCCTGTTCAGCTTCTGAAGGATATCCCCTGCTTTCCTGTTCGGGCTTATCACAAAACACTTGGCAGTTTTACAGCTTCCCAAGCTAGACTAATGTTCTCTATGTAAGTTATTTACACAGGACTTAATCCAGTCCAGGGTTCCTGCTAGACTGGTACCGATTATTGGTTTTGGTCCCATGGGTGTACACCCTGATCCACAATTAGCCGGTTCATCTGCAGTTTCGTTACCTAGAACACCACAGTGTACTCCGGTTAATCAAATCTGGAACAACGTAAATAGACTCTATGGCAGTAACACTAACTTTACCATAAAACGTATTGAGTCTAGAAACGGCGCCAAAACATCAGATACAAACGAGATTGTCCTTTGGTTAGCTGAGGAATGGTGATCCAACTCGAATGGCTCCAATTTCACAAACATTTTTAGAAATAATAAAAGGAATACAAAACTAAACAAACACTTCTGTCCAAACCCAGCAGCGCAACTAATAGAATCTGGCATATCCCTATTGGAGTTTAACAGTGCGTTATCAGTGGTCAAAGGCAAAACTCCTGGTTTTGATAATATCAGCTACCCCATGCTCAAAAACCTACCTATTGGTGCCACGGTAATCCCTCTGCTGAAACCAGACAAACCCAGAAACCAACTAACAAGCTATTGACCAATCTCCCTTTTACCATGCGCTAGCAAAGTGCTAGAGAAAATAATCGCCAAAAGACTCTCATTGTGTTTAAACCGAAACAATCTTCTCAGTCATAATCAAGTTGCATTTAAAGCACTGATGACCATTCTGCTACTCGCGAGTAGCAGCGACGCCGACGCACGTATACGAACACAAAGCAGCGTCGCAATGAAAACATCGTAGACATCTCGTCGTTACTGATCGTACCACCCTTCGTGCATGTACGATCCAAAATCGCTGTCGCAGAATCGCCATCAACGCTTGCGTGCCAACATGTTTATACTTTTCATGCACATCACGCACGTAGCAGCGCACGAAGCTACTCTCGCTAGGTAGCAAAATTGGATGCTTTTCGTCGTACGACAAGTCGGCCTTTATTAAGCGACCCCCCACTCGCAAAATATCGACTTTATAGCTGCTGTCTATGAAGATGCTCAAACCTCTCACCTTGCTTGAAGCCGGTACTTCACCATTGCCTTTCAGTGCTCGGTACTCCCTACCGAAGTAATGTTGTTGCAAGCAATATGCAATTCGAATCAAGGCTTCGTCTAACATCTTGATAGTGAGTGTCGGCGGTTTTCCACGTGAACCCTTTATTCGCCGTGCCATGCAAAGAATGAACGCAACTCGTTTTTGAGTTTTGTATAACTCGCTTCGCCCTTCTAACCAATTGACGAACCAGTTGCCACTGGTCTCAGCAACTAGCGCCGTAGTCTGCTTCCGCCGCTCTTCGATATCTTCTGCTAGTTTGCTACACAATTTATTGGCTGGCCATTGATCGCACGGTTTCATCAAAAATGATGGACCTGAGAACCAAAAAGAATTAAGCAATTCGTCAACGTACGCACCTCTGGATACGACATCAGCCGGATTCTGTCGCGATGGAACATGCCTCCAAATCGCCGTTTTCGTTGCCTCTTGTATTAAGGCCACCCTATTGGCCACAAACGTTGTCCACGTCGACGGATGCGCTCTCAGCCACTCCAGTACTATTTCCGAGTCACTCCACAGATACAGCGCATCAGGATGCCTCGGGAAATTTAACAGCGTTTTCGTCACCAATGTGGCTAGCAGATGAGCTGCCATCAACTCTAATCTTGGCAACGATTTCGTTTTTATCGGTGCAACTCGTGATTTCGCACTCCACAGTTGCACGGTGACATCATTGTCGTCATCGATCGAACGTACGTAGATGCAGCATCCGTAGGCTCGCTCTGAAGCATCGGCGAAACTATGCATCTCCACTCGTGCAGCGGTTTTCGTGCTTAAAATGTAGCGCGGTATCTTAATCTCACGAACTTTCTTTAGCCTATCTCGAAACTCTGTCCAATAGCTATGCAAATGCATCGGCAGCGACTCGTCCCACGTTACTTTTTTTATCCACAAGTCTTGCATGAAGATTTTAGCTTTTACTACGACTGGATTTACGAGTCCGAGTGGTTCAAACAATGACGACATCTCTGCTAATACGACCCTTTTGGTGATGGCTTTAGCATTATTCATCTCCGGCCACACATATCTGAAAAGGTCTGGGGCTGGCTCCCAAATAATACCAAGCGTTTTGATGATTTCAGTATCATTAACGCGTAGTGTCTTCTCTTTCTCGTCTTCTGGCACTTGCCGTAAAAAATTGTTATTGTTGGAATGCCACTTACGCAATGTAAAATGAGCCGAATTGGTAAGGTCGGACACCTCTAAATAAATTTTGCGCAACTCTGCTTCTGTGTCTGCCCCGCTTATAAAATCATCCATGTAAAAGTCTGACTGCACTTTCAGCGATCCAAGAGGAAACTGCTTTACACCATCTTCACCCAGTTTCTTTAAGCAGCGAGTTGCTAGGTATGGAGCAGCAGTTGTCCCATAAGTGATAGTAAGCAACCGATACGCCTCCATCTTGTCGTCACTGGAGCGTCGCCACAGTATCGCCTGGTAGTTGCTATCCTGGTCAGTAACCCATGCTTGCCTATACATCTTCGTCACGTCAGCTGTGAGGGCATACCTGAAGCATCGAAAGCGCAGCACGATCGCCAGCAAATCATCTTGCACGATTGGTCCTTTCATCATTACGTCGTTTAGAGATAAGCCGCTACTGGTCCTGCTGCTACAGTCGAAGACTACGCGGAGTTTAGTGCTAGTGGACTCAGGCCGAAGAACAGGTTGATGAGGTGAAAAATACTTCAGCTTGTCAATGTCAGTTGTTTCTACCTTGGACATGTGGCCGAGACGCAAGTATTCCTCCATGAATTCCACATATGCAGCCTTGGTCGCCGGATCTCTGTCAAGCCGCCTTTCCAGTGCCAAAAAACGTCGTTCCGCCGTGCGCAACGATTCACCAAGTTTGTTAGCGCTTTGCTTAAATGGAATTTTCACAATGAATTTGCCATCGTTGCCTCTACGCACGCTTTCTTGAAATAAACGTTCACACTCTGCTTCCTCGTCAGTTAAAAACGTTGACTTTGTTGTTATCTGCTCCATCTCCCAGAAACGCGTTACCAAACTGTTCAGCTCTTCATCTTTCTCCTCGATATGCACAATGTCGCTTACCAGACTATGAACCATCGCCTTCTCCTCTTTCTCGTACATCTTCATGCCACCGGACACTACCCAGCCAAGTGTAGTTTTCTGTAATCGCGGTAGATCGTTCACCAGCTTGATTTGCCCTACGCTCAGTAAGTCCAAAAATATTTCTGCGCCGAGCAACACATCCACGCGCGCTGGAATATTAAAGAGCGGATCAGCCAGCTCAATGTTGTTTGGTATATTCCAAGTCGAGATATCAACAAACTTGTCAGGCTTCCTTCCTGTTATTTTGGGCAAAATATAAAATTGTAGCGCCATCTCATGTTCGTTGATGCGCGATCTAATTATTGTTTGCACCTTTTTCGTTATGTTTGTACCGATTCCGCTGATACCGTTTACCCCTAGCGCACACGGCGATTTTGTCAATCGTAACATCTGCGCCAAGTGATCGCACATCAGGTTTATTTGTGACGCTGAGTCCAAAATGGCACGTGCCCGATGATAGTGACCACCAGCGTCTCTCACTAATATGACTGCAGTTTCCAGAAACACTTCATGTACCACAGCCGTATTCACGCTCGTATGTAGCGTCACCTTTTTTGTTTCAACACTGCCACACTCTTTGCTCTCAGTCGCTTTGACCTCATTGACCGACCCAATGTCGTCTGGCCTATGCAATAATATATGATGAGAACGATTACATGTCGCACACCTTACAGAGCTGCATTGCTTCAACCAATGCCCTCTTTTCAAACAAATTAGACAAAGCTTAGCCGCTCGTACTGCTGAATAGCGCTCCTGTGCACTCATGCGACTGAATTTCGAACAATTTACCACCTCGTGTCCATTTTTGTGACAAATTTCGCAAAACGCCTGCTCAATAGCAAGTGACGTTGTCGTGTTCCGTTTACCAAAAATTCCTTTCGACTTGGATTCTCTATTTACATCACGCACCACGCCGCAATTCCCATCGGCGCGCACCGACTTTGCCTCTCGCGCTTCCAGAGTTTGGCAGCGCCTGGAAAGCACCATGGAGCAATCTTCCCATGAAGATAGCTTTGTATAATCGACAGCTTCTTCCCATTTGATTTGTGATTCAGCGTCTACCTTTCCCATCACCAAATATATAACGAGAGCGTTGGCAACGTCTGTAGAGCTGCCAAGAGACAGCATTGCGCTCAAGCGCGCGTTAGTTGTATCGATTACTTTACGCAAATGTACGGCAGACCCTTTGCTTGCTTTTGGTATATCAAAAAGCGCAGCGATGTGCTCTTCAAACATAAGTGCCTTTTTATCAAAACACTCTTTTAGGCGATCCAATGCCTTCGGATAATTTTCATTCGTCTCATCGAAGTCTGCGATTGCCGATAGTGGTCTCGGACCCAAACTCTCTTTCAATATTAAAAACCGCTCGCAATTATCTAAGGCTTCGTCCTGATGTACCATTTTTGTGAACAATGCAAGGAATTTAGGAAATTCAGCATATTTTCCATCGAATTTTGGGATTTTAATTTCGCGACGCAAGCGTGGCATTGGTGCAGCAAATGATGTGGCGTGTGACATGCTGATATCTGCTGTCGAAGAGCGTCTTTTTGGCATCAGCGCCATTATGTTCGATTTCGCCGTCACGTACTGCTCCTCCACATCACCGAAGAAGAGAGCATTCGCTGCCCTATCCGCTTCTGGACAAATTTTGTCAATGCTTGCTTGCACGCTGAATACCTGCTTGAAGTAAGATTCCAAGATCCCAAGCCTGCACTCCAACTCTTCTGCAGGCAACGCAGCACCTTTTCTTGCTACGTAATTCTTAATTCTTGTAATATTCCCTTTAGTAGAAGCTCTCAGCGATTTCAGCTCGACTAGCCTTTGACTCTCCTTCGTCATGCTCGCTGACTCCGCGACCGCAGCCTCCTCTTTTTCATCGTCCGATGTCATGTTTTCCCACCTTGGTAAGCGGGGTGCTACGTTGAAGTTCTACTGGACGAGGAGAGGTGTCGCGAGGATCTGGTAATGCTGCCTTGCTTTTTTGCCACTACAGCCAATTATTTGCCAAACCTGCGCTTACGATTGTGCGCCTCGGTTTCACGCGAATTTATTTCAACAGTTCACACAATTGTGATTGAAGTCGAGGTTTGCATAGAGCGATGTTATATACTTCGATCCTGCTTCTCCTGAAGCTTAACTTTCTTCGATTTACAAAATTGTTCACTATAGGACCAATGTCCCGGGTTTCGGCACCACAATGTTAGATCGCAATAGTTTTTGCGATCCCGAAACCGCCAAGAAAACCACGACTTTTTCGATCAGATCAAGTCTTGTCTTTATTCAAGGTTACGTGAATACTCTTCCTCCATGCTACAAATCGCCATATTTATATCCCTTCTTCAATTCAGCAGAACCGTTCGTTATGAAAAATAGTCGAATGATCTTAGTAAATACAATGTACATATATAAGAATTCAGTACATGGCAACTTATATGTAATACAATTGAGGAAAGAAGAAAATGTTTAGTAATTATTATAAAATGCTTATTCAAATACGCAACAAAATGAAAAGTTGGTGTTTTCACTCCGTGCATCATAACTATGTTATTTTTCTTTCAATTCTATTGATGTTAGGCTTAATATTTGCTCAAATAATATATCTTTCATCTTAGATTTTAAAACCAGAGGAGATCATTTATTTTATCTATAAAAAAACGATTCGAAAATGTATAATTTTTGAAAATGGTCGAAACATTCACTTTTTTTCAACTTTCATCGTCAGTAACTTACCCAAATCTCATCTGATTTGGACAATCTATATATCGTTGGAGTTAAGGTTAGTTAATTGCCTTCTGAACGACGGCCCACTTGTGTTAGTCAGATGGTTGGTTTACGAGATATGTGCTCATAACTGAAATAAGAGGGGAAAAACGTGTTTTTCGAAGATTTTTCGAAAACGCTTCTTAAGAAAATTTTTTGATTTTCAGTTTCGTGTTCAGCAGCCGAAGATTAGTCTAAAAAATACTTTTATTTTTAGGAGCATTTTTCGTGTCGAGTAGTGTTATCTGCTGTTGAATGTGCATTAACATTTTTAAACTTTCGCCCAAAATGTATTAGTCACAGTGAAATGTCTATTCCGTGTTTATTTTAAAAAAGATCTTAAAATTCCAAGAACCTTAAATATTTCTAATTTAATATTACATCGAAGTGGCATCACGGCTCAAGCTTTTGACAAATACGAAAAACGTCAATAAGCCCGTTTAGTGTCAAAACAATTGACAGCGGTTCTACCTTCTATTATTGTATCATGTTCAAAACTAAATTTTTTCCCTGATTTTTAGTAAAAATTTCATGAAATTTGGTGGATTGAAAGCGAAGTTATTGCATCTGAAGTGGAAGTATGTTTGTGTCATCGTACAAAAATGTGCATCGAACAAAGATCCAATATTAACTATTGTTTTAAAAATGTTTAAACTATAACCGAAGCATTTAAATTGATGGACCAAGTTTATGGTGATTTTTGTTTATACCGTGGTGGAGTTCATAAGTGGTAAAAGCGATTAAAAAACGATTGTCAGAACATAAATGATGACCAAAGTGTTAGCCAACTGAATTACCGCTCATCAAAACTGGGCGGTAATTCATAAAAGATTAGCCAAAATCTTCATTAAAATTCTTGAAATTGGATTTAACCTTCGCTTTACTTTACTTATGTTTAATATCTGCCAGAGTATTTAGCTATGATTTCGAATCAAGGACCGTACCGGTTATGGTTTTTATCAAAAAGGTCAGATTTTAACTGCTATCTTTTAACTTTTATTTTTACCCGACAAAAATAAAAGTTATTTTGTGCCTCTTTATAATTTCAGGGAAAAATTACTGTTATTTTTTACCTTTATTTTATCGGTCAAAAATAACAGTTATTTTGTGACTTTAATTTTTTTGGTCAAATCAGGCAATTTGAATTTTTTCAAAGGCCGTTTGACCGACTAAAAACCTATTGATACAATTTTTTTCGTCGCACAAGTCTTAAATCTCAAAATGTGCGGTCTGCTGAGACGAAAAAAATGGGATGAAAATTGTAAAATAACAGTTATTTTCGGTCCCTGTTTCGAATAACTGCACAAATTTGAAGGTAATTTTCAATAACATGAACAAATATTTATTTTTGGAAATTTTGTTCATGTTTGAACTTGATCCCAGGCGCCTTTGCTGCCATTTTGAATAAAACTCACAATACATTTTTTGCGTACCTCATTAGATGTTCAATAAAACCTCTGGAAAGAAATTTTCTAATATTTTACATAGCTGCAAAATAAAGCATTAAAGTTAGGCCTTTTTTCGAAAAACCAACTATCGCCAGAGGAAGATACTAAATACTGAGGTATGAAAAAAATGTATATATTATTATATCATATCTTTATTGTGAGTTTTATTCAAAATAGCGGCGGAAGTGCCTGGCGTCATCCGAGTGAACGACATTGGTAAACGACGCACTATGGCCCGGTTTTCCATTTTTCGTTGCAAAAATCATAACTTCTGAACCAATAAAGATATTTAAAAAATTTAAACTGCATCTGAAAGTGTAATATCTAAGCTTTAAAATGGGCAAAAAACAGTAACAGGGGGCTTTAAAATTCGTTGCCAAAGTTAAGATTTAGTAAAACTTCATACTACAATGAAATTACTTATTTGTTTGCATTAAAAAATTATTTTTTTAATATATTTTTTCTAATAAATTAATATAATTTATTGATTCCTACGTAATTTTTTACAAAAAAAAAATTTGTTTGAAAGTTAGATTTTTTCAAAATCGCTATCTACGCTGGAAGGAATGTCTAATAATGAACTCATTTCTAAGCTATAAGTATCTGTAAGTTATTTTTGTGATCTTACAGATCTCATAGATGAAATAACTGGATCAGAAGAGACTGCTAACATATTGAAAAGGTCTTCATTTTGTCTAGTTCGTGATATTTTGCAAGTGTTCATACATCTGTACCTTTTGTAGTCCTTATTTTTGCATTCTTGAGCTTCTTCAGACAATTCCCCTATTGGTAAGCACTGGTATTCTATTAAATCCTTTCCATGTGCTAAAATTTTATGTACCGTAGGAGTAAGTTTCTTCTCAGGATACTTCTGAAGCAGCAGTTCGGCAGTTTTGGATGCATATTCACCAAATTTAGGTCCATTAACCATTTCCTTGCAATTCAAAATATTAAAAATTACTCCCAATCTTCGCACAATATCTTTATCAACTCCAGTTATTCGAGCAGTCACTTCATCGTTTTCAAAAAACCTGCGTGAAGTGTTGTTATCATTTGTATTCCCATACCCATACTTTGGAGAGTCTACTTTCAGCCCAAGCTCTTTGAAGAATACATCTTGAATTATTTTTTTCCTGATATTCTGCTTTTCTTTGGGTGTTGCGTTGTCCTCGAAAACTTCCCCATGTCGTGGTAGCATATATGCCAACTTCAAGACAAATTCCATACATCTTATCCGTGCATGCAAAGGAGATATTCCATACTCATAATTATGTTCGTCACTTGTTGATTCATCCAATTTTTGGAAGTCTTTTTGATTTTTTTTACAGATTGCACATTTCATTGTCGATGAAGTATTAGTTAATTGATTTAAAACTTTCCCGTCGATCATAGTCAGGAGAAAATCATACTTTATAGTAATAGATTTCCCTTCGTCGATTTCAAGTACCGTTGGTTTTAATTCGGCAATTTGTTTTTTGGAGCGCCACCCAAATATTGCGAAAAAATTCACAGCTGCTTGTTAGGAAACACTTTTCTAAATAAAATAAGCAAAACATGGATAGCAAATGTATTATGCCATTCGTAACCAAAAAATATAACTTTATATACAAATGCCAGCAACACAAAATGGGTTTTTGACCGAACTAAATGTGCGTGATTTTTCGTATACCTGCGTGTTTTTCGACCCGAGGTTGCTTCACTTTTATTGCTCTGGAAAGTAAAGCGGCAAAAAGCGGCAGCTGAGTTTTGGAAGTTAGGTAAATAATTAAATAGCAAATAACCTCCCTCAATTTCGCGGAGGTCTTTTTTGGTCTTTTTTTTTTTATTTTCGATCAAAGTTGAAAAAAAGGTCGAAATATAGACTTTTCGAGCAATCGGTAGATCGAACAACTTTTAAAACAAAATAAACATTTTTTATTTTTATTATATTAACAATTAACGTATCTTTTAGAAAAAACCAACAAGTTACCGGTTGGTCACTTCATTTACATACAAATCAATCTTAAAGAGGAAAAAAAAACCCAAAAAATACACATTTTTCTCGATGTGGAAAAATTGTCAACTTTGAGCGGCTCTACCTCCCAAACTACTAATCTGAAACTACTAATCCCTGGAAAATTCTCAATAAGATGCGTGTATTCATTTTATCGAACGCTTTCATGAAATTTTTGATTTTTGCAACGTTTTACCGACCGTTGGGCCATAGTGCGACGTACACAAATATCTATAGTAAGGCGAAGGTTAAGCATCTCAATAGCATACATTTATCAATAGCACTTTAACTGAAGAGTTGGCTATCGAAGGATGCCATCTCATTGATCGACACTTGTTTTGACTTTTTTTGTTTACTAAAAGTCGAATTTTAACCATCAACCACTCCTCGTTTTCACCAGATGCGGCACCATGCGACTTTCACGTTTTCAAAAAATGCATTTGCCGATGAAAAAAAGCGTTTTGAGAACGTAGAAATCATCCAAAAGGCTTGTACCGACATCCTGAAGGACATTCCGGTCGACGAACTAAACTACTCTTTAGACATGTTTTTAGAACATGCAAATCGCTGCATTAAACCTAAACGTGACTATTAAAAAGTAAATTAGTTTCGATAAAAAAAGGGTTTTGTTAATATTCTTTTAAATATTTAAAGATGAAAATACCTTTTTGCTAATGTGGGAACGTACAAGTTAATAAAACTTTTGTAAGTTTATGTTAAAAAAAAGAATTGCACCGCAAAACGGTGCGCTTTATTGGACTGCTACTTTAGGAGTGAATTACAATTGAACTTATAATTAGTGAAGAAGCTTATTATTCGCCCTCGGCTGCTGTAGTTGTTGTTGTTGTGCGCTCGCGCGTGCAGGTGTCGTCAGCGATTTCATTTGGAGCGGATGGTGCGCCGTCGCTTGGCCCGTTCCTGAAATTCTTTGGTTGCGCTTTTGTGTTGCAACTTTCCGCTGTTGTTATTGTTGGGGCTCCGCTGGGTTCGTTGACATGCTGCGTTGGCTTTCTATTTGAGCGTTAACTTATGGGTCGTTAACTCTTCCCTTCTCAAATCGATTGTCCGCAATCGTCAAAAATAAGGTAGGTCGTTGAGTCTGGGCAGTGCCGCCGTGAACATCGGAAATTCGGCTGGTGTTGTTGGTGAAATATGAATAATGGAGCTTGCTGCTGCTACTTCTGGTTTTGGGGTGAATTCGACATTTTTCCGTGGGTACTTAAGAACTATAATTGCTATTATTAACAAGGTAATAGTGCTAATTGATATGGCTGATGATATTTTACTTGTAAATATGTTACTTTGAATAGTCTTAATTGAATGTGTGTTGTTAATGTGTAGTTCTTCTAGTGATTTTAGGGATAGTATGTTGTATCTATTTATTTCTGTGGGTATTGGTTGACTTATGGCTGGTTTGGCATTTATTTGTGGGATCTCGGTGTTGCTGAATATTTTATAATTTATCTTAATTGTTTCATTGTGGAATTTTATTAGAAATGTGCCTTCTAGGTTGTGACTTGCGTCTTTAAAAAAACAACTTCCATTAAAATTATTTAGGAGTATGACTCCATCCGAGATTTCTTCTACTGTGGGAATGTGTTGATTATTTGTAACATTGCAAAAGGATTTTAGGCCATAAACTAGTTTAGTTGTACATTGGTCGTTTACTAGATTTATCAGATTATTGCGATTACATATGCTTACGGAATTAAATATTTTACACTCTTTCTGGATGCCAAACAGTTCCTGTCCGCTAATTAATAATGATTTGTACGGAATATCAATAATTGTTTTGTTTCTTTTAACTGCTCTTATTAACGTTTTTTCGTATATTTTGTCTGTTGTCATTGGAATTTTGATTAGGTACATGATGTTTGTTTTATTATATAAAATCTTAACTTGAGTAAATTCTAGTGCATCCTCAGTGCTTCTAAACGGCATATTTTCTTTTTTTAGTTTTTCTAACACTTGTTTTATTTCGTTTTTATTAAATAGTATGGAATTTACCATGTTTGCTCTAGCCCATTCAATTGCATATTTTATGTTTATTAATTCTTTTATAAGTCGTATCCTACCAGGTGTATAAGCTTAAATCCGCTGTTTTTTGGTTATAAAAACACATTTGTTTTGTGTAGAAAGCAAAAAAGAATTTTATTCAAAGTACTTGCCCTCGCTAGCTATACATTTTTTCCATCTCTCGGGCAATTTGTGAATACCACGCCAAAAGAATTCCTTATCTTTCGAGGCAAACCATTCGTCTAGCCATTTTCGAACGTCTTCGTAAGAATCGAAATGCTGTTCGGCGAGTGCGTGGCCCATCGACGAAAACAGGTGATAGTCGGAAGGAGCCAGGTCTGGTGAATAAGCGGGATGGGGTAACACCTCCCAGTTGAGTGTTTCCAGGTAATTTCGGACCAATTTCGATGTGTGCGATGGTCACGCTCCTTGTCACTCAAGTCAAAATGGCCGTCTTTGAATCGACGAAACCAGTCTCTGCAAGTTGTTTCCGATAAAGCACTGTCACCATAGGCTTCCACAAGCATTCGATGTGATTCGGCAGCTGATTTCTTTAAATTGCAACAGAAAAGCAGAGCTTCCCGCATATGCTCTTTTTTTGGCACAAAACTAGGCATGATTACACAAAGAAAAATGTATGTTGTTGTATGAAATCGCTTATGATGTACACTAAATGATGTGAACAGATGTCGAACTCATACTAAAATGCTAAGACATTTCCATGGTATTTGGTAATACGCTCACTAACGTCACCTATGAGCAAACAGCGGATTTAAGCTTATACACCAGGTATTTTGGATGCTTAGGGCTGTTTCATTATTGACGTATTCATTTTTTTTATCGAATTCGTAAGTTGATCTGTTATTTTTGTTAGTTCGTTAATACGTTCTGTTAGGGCTTTGTTTATCGTTACTTGTTGGTTGTTATTTTCATTTATTTCGTTTAGATTTCCTGTAATGAATTGTAGGTCGTCATTATCGGGGCTGCCGGCTAGGTATTTCCATGCCGTACCGATTATGTTTATTGACCTCTTGTTTCTATTTTCTGAATGGAATGGTCTAATCTGATTTAGGATGTCTAAGGATTGGGAAATTTCGTGCTTTAGCAATGGATAATAGATATTATTTTTTTGAATACTTATGTTAACGTATTTCTCTGTGTTAAGTAAAACTTGTTCGTACGTTTCTAGGTCTATCATGTGAACAAAGTTAAACATTCCGTTCTGGATTTTAGCTTCTCCATCATTTATGGTTATCAGATGAGCGGAAGAATAGTCGGTCAGCAGCAATTCTGCGTTCGTTGTGCTCAGGAACGCGAGTAATCTGAAAGGAGCGTTTTTTGTTTTTTTGTTATTTATTTCTATGTTAAAGAAGGGTTTAGTTTCTAATGTTGCTTTTATGCACTACTCTGTTTGACTCTGAAAGGATGGTTGTGGATCTGTTTTCTTTTACTGTTTCTTGTTTATATTTGGGTGAGATTTTGGTTCCTAGGCGACCGTTAATTTTAACGTAAACTGTATCACCTGGGTTATATGTTATGATGGGTGATCGGCTTTCGTTGTGGTATTTCATATCTTTGTATTGTTTCTCTTTAAGTCGTTGAATATTGTCTTGTCTGGCTTTTTCGTACTGTTCGGGGTCTATGCTTGTGGTTCGTCCGAAGAATATTTCTATGGGTTTTTCCCAGTTGTTGAGTGTATGGAAGAATTGTATTCGTAGATAGATCTGTCTAGGAGCTCCACAAAGGATCTGTGGGTTCCATCTGATTTCAAGCACCTCATGATTTCCGAAAGTGCTGAGTGAAATCGTTCTATTTGGCCGTTGACAGAACTTTTATAGGGGGGTGATCTAAAGACCTGAATACCTAGTTGATTTTCGACCATAAAATTTATTGAGGATGAATTAAGGGATTTTTCATTGTCGATAACGATAACTTTTGGAACACCAAATAGAAACAGGAGTTGTCGTAGTGGTTCCCTTATATCTTCGGTTGCTTTTGATTTTATGACTTTACCTTGGGCATATTTGGAAAACTTGTCTATTGCGGTGAGAACGAGATTATTTTCGGTTTTGTAGATGTCGATGTGAAGGATATGTCCAGGATGTGAAGGGATTGGTGTCTCTTTGAGTTCTGGGTTAGTGGGGTGACGGTCATATTTGTTAAGCTTACAGATGGTGCATTTTTTGACAACTTTTTTTATTTTGTTGTTCATTCCGGGGAAATAGTATTTCAATATTTGGTTTTTATTTTCCCTGCCGTTCCTATGAGCTCGTTTATGTGTTTCAATAATTATCCCTTGTTGCTGTTCTTCGTTGACGATGTCTTCGACTTGGTGTCGGGTGAACCTGACACGATACTTCGAAAAATGGTCTGGGTAGATTTCTTGAGTTTTGCCCATTATTGGTTCTGATATTTTTATACCATTTATAACGGATGGGTTAAGGTTCTTTTTTAGGATAGCAATTCATTTTCCTGTGGTGTAATTTGTCTGTGGTATGTCGGGAATACAATTTGGAATTTATATGGAATGATTTTTGAATACGTTGATGGGGGCTTCGACGCTATTTAGTAGGTTGTGGCTCGAACTATCATCGCTATGCGTCATTGTCGACATTGTGTTTACCTGTGATTGCGGCGAGATTCTCGACAAGGCTGTTTCTAAGGGCATACGTGAGTGGTTGGTGGTCAGTGTGGATTATGACTTTTCGAGATCCATAAAGGTAGTTGCGTAGGGAATTAAGGGCCTAAATTATAGCCAGCATCTCCTTCTCGTTGGTTGCGTAATGCTCCTCTGCTTTGTTTAGGGTCCTAGAGACGAATGAGATTGGCTTATCTTTTTGCGATAGCGTAGTTTGAAGCGTCTGTTGTCAGTTCAAAGGGTTCTTTGTAATTTGGGTAGGAAAGCAAGGTGTCTTTGGAAATAAGTGAATTTTTTTAATTTCCTGAAAGCCTCGAGAGCTTCTGTGTCCAGATTAATTAGTATTTTTGCCGATTGTTTTTTTGATATTCGGCCTTCCTCTCCTCGTAGGAGGCTTGTCAATGGTTTCGCGATTTTTGCGTAGTCTTGCACAAAGCGCCGGTAATAACCTGATAGGCCCAAAAATGCTCGTAGGTCTTTTATTGTTTTGGGTGTCGGGAAGTTTGCTACGGCTTCGACCTTTTTGGGATTTGTTTTTATTCCTTGTGGGGAAATAATGAACCCGAGAAATTCTACTTCCTCTTGAAAAAAATGGCATTTATCTATCTGTACCTTCATGTTCGCGTTTTCCAAGGCTTCGAATATGCGTTCGATATGTTGTGCGTGGTCTTGTTCGCTTTTGCCAAATATTATTATATCGTCGATATATACATAACATATCTTGCCGATATATTCGCGTAAAATATCGTCGAGTGCTCGTTGAAAGATTGATGGCGTGTTTCTCAGACCAAATGGTAAGCGATTGAATTCATACTTGGCGTTGTTGATCGCGAATGCTGTCTTTTATTTGTCTTTTTCTTTGAGCGGGATTTGGTGGAAACCGCTCTTTAGATCTAGGACTGAAAAGTATTTACAGTTGCCCAGTTGTGAGATTACTTCTGAAATTTCGGGTATTGGGTATCTATCCGGTATTGTGACTGTGTTTAGCTTGCGATAGTCTACGACCATCCTGTATTTTTTATTGCCGTTGGAGTCAGGTTTTTTCTCTACATCCCAGACTGGGGAGCTGTAGGGAGACCTCGATAGTCTAATTATGCCGTCGTTTAGCAATTGTTTCACTTGACTTTCGACTTCGTTTTTCAAGGAATTTGGGTATGGGTAAGATTTACTATAGACGGGTTCGTTGGTGGATGTGCGAATTTCGCCAAAGACTTTTGTCCTGTATGTTAATTTTTCGTCTGGTTCGGAAAGTAATTTAGGGAACTTGTTAACTGTATTTTTGATGGACTGCCTTTGCCGTTCTGTCATATGTTCATCTCGAATATTTATTGAATTAACGGATTTTGAAATTAGTTGTTTTATTTTTACCTTTTTGTTGTTTTTTATTTGCATGTAGTTCTTATTTGTGTGGATTATCGCGTTTAGTTCTTTCAGGATGTCATTTCCCAAAATACCGTGAAATGATTGTAGAGTTGGCATAATGAAAAATTTATGCTTGTCTTCTAGGTTAAAAAGGTTTATGAACGTATGTTCTTGGATTTTCACGTCGCCTGCGATTGATTTTGCAAAAAAGGGTGTGTCGTTTGGAATGGTTTTTTTTGCGAGACCTGGTTGAATGTAGTTCTTGCTTGAACCTGTGTCTATGAGAAATCTTAGGATTTGTTTGCCCTTCTGTTGGCACTCGAAATATGGCAACGAAGAGCTCGTCATTCTAAAAAAGGAAAGTCGTTAAGCTCTGGGGTTTGTTCCGTATCGTATTGTTCTTCCGATTCAATAGTTGTCAGGTATTCGTCTAATGTTTGGTCGTGTTCCTCTTCGATTTGATTATCTTCGTAATCGTCGAAGGTGTCAGCGTCGTTCTTGTGCTCGGTATCTATATGGAATGTGCGTTGGGCTTTGTGAGGGATGAAACTACGGTAGGAGGGTGGTGGTCTTTTTTCTGGGACTTGTTCTGGTCTTGGTCTGTTCATATAGTTAATTCTTTTTGAGCGAAGGCTTGCGTCGATGTCCATAGGCTCTGGTTTGGGTAAAGGTTTGGGGGCGAGTGGTCGTGGAGGTGGTTGTTTCTGTTCATATTGGTTAATTTGCTGTGTCGTATTTTGGATTTGCCTTGAGAATGTGGGAGTTTGGGGGTTGGGAATGTACGCTATTTGAGGGTGAAAACTCTGTGTGTAGCGTTGCGTAGGAATATTCCTATAAGGTAGTGGTGGGGTTAAATTTTAGTGGTATCTTCTTATTCCTGATTGTTGGTTATTGGCATAGTTGGTTCGGAAATTCTGGTTTTCTAACTTTAGGCACAGATGTAGTGCCTGTGGTAAATCAGCCGGTTCTTTCATTCCCAATAGTTTTGGAAAGTTCGCCGTTAGAGTCGAGTGCTTTTTCCCTGTATGTCTGGGTGAGAATCTGAAGGGACTCTGTGCTGACTTCTAAGCAGCCTAATTTGTTAAGAATCAGTGACAGGCGGGAGTAGACGTCCTGGTAGAATTGTTCCACTGTTGACCTGCCTTGAATTAGGGCGGTCATTTGATATTCAAGCGTGGACAGATCGCGTTTGTCTGCGTAGTGTAAGGTTAGACATTTCGATATCGCTGGCCAGTCGAGTGGGGTATTGTAGGACTCTAAGGCAGTATCTGCATTTCCCACGATCTTATTTCTTATTACGTTCAGGATTCCGTAATATTTGGGCGTACCTTTGGTGGGTTCGTAGATCTTTAGGATCCTTTCTACGCTTTTCCTCCAGGAGTTAAATTCGCCTGGTCTGCGGAGAATTCGCGTAGACATTTGACTACGTCTGGAATTTTATCTAAGTCCGTAATATTGTCCATGTGTCTTTCGTCAATTGTCTGGTCCCTAGCGTTTGAAAGGTGGGTGTTTGGATTAACTGTTGCTTGAATCAATGCCGGACCCTGCCTCTTAAGTACTTCCGAGGCAATTTGTGCTATCATGCTGCCTAATTCTTCCATGTTAATGTTTGGTGGTATGGGTGCGGGTTGGGCAGCGTTAAGTAAGGGTGGGCGTATAAGATTATTTGGGTTGGACATTTTGTGTTTAGTAGATTGTTTATGGAGATGAGTGTTTTCTGTAATTCCTTCAGTGAAGGAATGCTTTTTTACTCTAGAGGGTCTCGTGAGATTCGTAGAGTTAAGCTTGTTATGAATAGGTTTTCGTTTTCGTTATGGTTTTACTGCAATTTATTTGTTATTGTTTTATATAAAGATTTTTATTTGTATGCAATTGTCTGGATCTTATAAAATTTTATTTTTAATGCACAATTTTGTTATGAACTAATACACAATTTAATACATAATTTTACAATAGTTGCTTACGCTAGAAATTTCGTTGCGGTCATCTTGGGTGTTGATTTTCCTTCTGCCAGTTGCTGGTCTCTCTTTTTGTTCTTGCGGGCGGAGTGGCTAGTGTCTTGCACTTCCCTTTTACTTGTTACTTTGGGGCCTCCTTCCTCTGCAACACGCACTTTAATAGTTTTGTGAAAGGGCACTTTTTAGTTTTTTCCACTTTCGTTTTTTGCCACTTTACTGTTTTTGTGACAGTATTTTAATTTCTTTGCGCTACTTAAGGGCACTTTCTGTTTTTTCCACTATCGCCACTTCACTACTTCAGTGATTTTTGTGACAGTGTTTATTTTTGCACTACTTTAGGGCACTTTCTGTTTTTCCTATCGTCACTTCACTACTTTAGTGATTTTTGTGACAGTGTTTATTTTTTGCACTACTTTAGGGCACTTTTTGTTTCTTCGCTATTGTCCTTGTGGCTTCACGTCTTGGTGATTTCCTTGGCCGGACACGGTTTAAATTCGCTCGGGCGCCAGTTAATAAAACTTTTGTAAGTTTATGTTAAAAAAAAGAATTGCACCGCAAAACGGTGCGCTTTATTGGACTGCTACTTTAGGAGTGAATTACAATTGAACTTATAATTAGTGAAGAAGCTTATTATTCGCCCTCGGCTGCTGTAGTTGTTGTTGTTGTGCGCTCGCGCGTGCAGGTGTCGTCAGCGATTTCATTTGGAGCGGATGGTGCGCCTTGGCCCGTTCCTGGAATTTTTTGGTTGCGCTTTTGTGTTGCAACTTTCCGCTGTTGTTATTGTTGGGGCTCCGCTGGGTTCGTTGACATGCTGCGTTGGCTTTCTATTTGAGCGTTAACTTATGGGCCGTTAACTTACATACATGCATACATGCATAGTGATTGAAAATGTTGACAAATTATAGGCTATGGGGGGTTCTGACACCCTAAACCCCCCTTGGCTACGCCCCTGGCACATATGTAGTTGTTCTGACCAATGCATGGTTGTTTCAAAAGACTTAGTCTTAGAAGTAAACTCACATAATATGGTTAAGGGACGGAATTTTTCAAATCGAACAAAACGCATTCAACCGGTTTGACTTCTATAAAGCTCCCAACTAAACAATAACTCAATTTTCTTATGTCGACTTAAGCTACTCCTCCATATGGCCACAGAAATATTTAGTACAATGGTAAGGAAAATCCATGGAGCAACTCATAAATTACGCCGCCAGTTTTCTTTCAATTATTTGCTTTTTAAAGTATGTTTTCATTAATTTTCTGCATTAAATACACAACATATAAACTTTTTTGGTTCCCTTATGTAAATATTATTGAAAAATATACCAAAGAACACAAAGCTAATTGCGTTGAATACGACAGGGTCATTTGCCGTCCTTTTTATTTCGCAGTTCTTCATTTAGCGAATCTCGAACACAGGGTTGACGATCTGATCAGACCAGGTATGCTTTTGGTAATAAATGCTCTAGTTCGAACGCAAGACTTTTTTTGTTTTGATGCAGTTTATAAAATAATAATAATAAATAATTGACTGGCACGACAGCCCGCTTACGCGAGACTAAGGCCTAGCTTCCCGCAACCACCCGTGTTGTGCGTGTGAATTTGTACGCGGGTGGAAGGGACCTACAGTTTTATGCCGGTTCCGAACGGCAGGTTGGGAGCTCTTTCATAAGCAATTTTTACTCTCAGAGGTTTGCCATTTCCAGCTGAGAGGACAGCCACCGAAAGAGAAAACGAGTTTTCCCGTTATTTTTTTTTAGGTGTTATTACAGGCAGTATTTGAACCTGGGTCGCTGCCTTCAACTCGCGGTCCAACGCACTAACCAACTGAGCCACGGCGGCTGCCGCAGTTTATGCAGTTTATAAAACCTTCATTTAATTCAATAAAAAGCATACCCAACGGTTCTTTTGACACTTTCGGGCAATAATATACTTTTATAGTTAGTTTTACACAAACATATAACGAAATTGCACAATTAATAATATATTAAACAGAAATATTTCTTTGGTCACAAAAACTGACTCACATCAGCAACACTAGAAAGTTGAAATTAACTACAACAACAATCCCGTTTTAGAAATTTATATGGAGGAAAATCTACGTTCCTGATCAAGCTTGGGGCCTACTAGTAGGTTGCAATTTTGTAATAATATTAGTGAAATTCTGTGCATGTAGTGGTACCGGCTCTCCCAGTTTCCTATCGCTTATCGCTGCTCTCTACTTGCGACTGACTCTTCGGTTACATGCTGTCAATGACAGCCTGTCATGCGTAAGGCATACGTCGCCTGCGCTTACCCTTCTCTGGCTAAGCCCTCCTGCTCCTCGTCATGTATATCAGATGGCAACCGCTCTTCGTTTGCAGCGACGTATGCCCATAGTTTCAAAAAGTCGTTTCAGTTTGTCGAGGTGATGTTCGGACTTTCTACATTTGCCGCTCTTTTGACATCATAACGTCCGTTGTGCTTAACTTTGTCAATTTCATTCGGGCCCAGAAACTGGCTTACGACCTGCCACAAAATAATGTTCTCTTAATTGCAACGAGATCATCCTCCTTATACCCATGTTCGCATCGACGTATCCTGTCATAGTTGCGCTTGTAGGTCTGATGCGCCTGCTCGATGTGTCACTTTGTTTCTTCACGAATTTTTTGGCGCCCATGCCCCGAACACATAGACGACGGAAGTGACATGGCCATGCGACCACAAGATGGTGTCGGCTTCAATGGTCGCGGTGTAGTTGGCAACATGATTGCAATGATGGCGGCAGCAACAGCACAACAATCATATTGTGACGATAAGACACCCTGTCGCTGTGCAAGGCAGTCGGTCGCTGGACAAGGCGCCCTGTCACTGTGCAAGGCACCCGGTCACTGCGCGAGGTACCCTGTCGTTGTGCAATGTACTGAATCCTTTGACGGGCATACTTTTAGGCACGCACTCTTAGAATACGGCGGCTTGCTATAATTTCGATATGGTAAGGATGGCTCGCGATGGTAATGGACTAAAAATGTAGTCCAATTGGAATGTAGAAAAACGTTCGGCGCGGCAAACAGACAAGTATAAAAGGCAGCCGCGTACAGCGCAGAGGAACAGTTTAGTTTTGGCAAGCAAAGGTGCAACACAGGGTAATCCAATAACTCATAAGTATAAAGACAGTAAAGTGTGAACTTGTGAATAAAGTTATCGCTGGGTTTTGACTGCGTTTAAGAACTGAAGTGTGTTTTATTTGAAATTGCACAATCCAGAGAGACGAACAAACCGACAGAATTAATTTTCGTAACAATACACACGTTTTAGTACTGCTGTTACGCTGAGAGAGCCCTCAGCCGAGAGGTACCCTTCTCGTAGTAGTGTCGAGCAGCACCATCAGTCATCATTCGTTTCCACGAAATTCTGATAAATTGAGTAACATTTCCAGAAATTTGGGCTCTCAAATCGGCAACCTAGTAAAGAATTAATTTAGCAGTACAGTGTAAATAAATATCCCCCATTGTCATAATCAGTGCTGGGACTAATATATCGCAAACCCACTACAAACGGATGAAACGCAAAAAAGTGCGTAACAGCAGACGCAGCTAGAGTCGACGCCGCAGCCAGAGTAACAGCAGACGCAGCGAGGCGCAGAGGCGAACAGTAGTGTTTGGTGAATTGCTGAAAGCAAGAGCAGTGAAGCAGTGTGTGAAGTTGAGAGCACGCAGAGGCGAACAGTAGCAGACGTGTTTGGTGAATTGCTGAAAGCAAGAGCAGCGAAGCAGTGTGTGAAAGCGAGGACACGCAGAGGCGAACAATAGCAGAAGTGTTTGGTGAATTGCTGAAAGCAAGAGCAGTGAAGCAGTATGTGAAGTTGAGAGCATACAGAGGCGAACAGTAGCAGAAGTGTTTGGTGAATTGCTGAAAGCAAGAGCAGCGAAGCAGTGTGTGAAAGCGAGAACACGCAGAGGCGAACAATAGCAGAAGTGTTTGGTGAATTGCTGAAAGCAAGAGCAGTGAAGCAGTGTGTGCAGTTGAGAGCATACAGAGGCGAACAGTAGCAGAAGTGTTTGGTGAATTGCTGAAAGCAAGAGCAGCGAAGCAGTGTGTGAAAGCGAGAACACGCAGAGGCGAACAATAGCAGAAGTGTTTGGTGAATTGCTGAAAGCAAGCGCAGTGAAGCAGTGTGTGCAGTTGAGAGCATACAGAGGCGAACAGTAGCAGAAGTGTTTGGTGAATTGATGAAAGCAAGAGCTGTGAAGCAGTGTGTGAAGTTGCAGTAAGAGCTGTGAAGCAGTGTGTGAAGTTGCAGTAAGATCGGCGAAGCAGAGTAAGGCGAGTTCAAGAGCGAGGGACGTTGTTGTGGAGGGTCAACACGTACGGCTGTGTGGCAAGAAGCAGCGCAAGGAGGAATTTCGCAAGCAGTAATTGCCATGACGATGAGGATACAGCTGAAGACGGATCAGAACAGTCGGTGTATGAAGAGGTTGATGTTGCACAGAATAGTCAGTGTGAAGCAAGGTGGGGTACAGGAGTTCAGTTTACATTCAGAAACATCGAAGAAAGTCTTCCTGATGCAAAGGTTAACCCTTTCGCTACAGGTTTTTACTAGGCAAAGTAAAAATTTTAAATTTTACGTCTTAGGCTTCTATGTGGTAATATTAGCAACATTCCATAAGACATTTTTTAATTTTTATAATCGGACCCTGTATTCTAGAGTGTTTTTCTATGAGAGCAACCACATCGTTGTGGCTGTAATAATTACGTAAACATAAAACTTTTTACGCATAACGAAAATTTAAATATTTCTTCATTTACTTCAGCCTAAATTAAAAAAAAATGTATCTAAATTGAAAGAAAACGTAAAATTAAAAAGTTATCTAATTTTTTCTGCTTCTTCTTCCTTCATTATGTCAAGATATACCATTAAAAAAACGTGTATACTTCTCTTCTTTAAACTTAAATATTCAGTTTATTAATTTCGTATTTTTCCTAAAACTTCAAACTATTCTAAAGACCAAAACAAAAATGTATTCTTGCAACCATAGAGGATGCAAACGTCCACAAAGTAGCATGTTGCCATATGGCAACAAAATAGCGAAAGGGTTAACAAAAAAAGTGTTGTACCAAGCCAAAACAGTTGCAGAGCTAAAAGACCAGTTGAAAATTTACGACAAAATACGACAAAAGCCGAAACCAGATGCATTCAAGGGGCGAGCTCAAAATGTTGAAGTTAAAAAAGAAAACAATAATACAGATGCGCCTGTTAGTGATAGGAAATGTTACAAATGAGGCGAGGTTTCACATGTTGCACGACACTGCCCAAGCAAAGAGTTCAGGTGTTTTAGGTGCCAGCAACCAGGTCATAAATCTTTCGAGTGCCCACAGAATACGGCCGTGACATGTAAGCAGGAGCGAAATCAAGTTAATTTGATTGGCGAAGATCTCAGTCCCAGCCTGAAATTCATGAAAGTTAAATTAGGCAGTTACGAGTTCTCAGGACTGATCGACACTGGGTGCAGTTTCTGTCTAATGCGAAGTGATGTTTACGGCAAGCTGGATAAAGCTTATAAGCTATCTTCAGATCGCCGTGACCTTCATGGCATTGGGACATCGAAAATTATTACAATGGGGAGTATCGAGACTCCAGTCGAATTAAATGGAATGGCGTGCAGGGTGACCTTCCATATTGTAAGCAAACAGAACATTTACTATGACGCAATTATCGGGAATTGTATTCTGAAACACTTTGACATGGTAGTTCAGGAGGAAGGTGTCACGTTGAAGCAGAAGGGCGCTAACCTGGAGCAAGACAACCAAAACACAAAAGCGATGAGCAGTTATGGTGAATCGGCTGAAGATGTTCTGCAATGTTTTAATATAGATGGTGGGCAGCCTGATGACTTGGCCCATCTCACTAAAGATATGTCAACGTCAGTCAGGGCAATGATAGAGCAGTATAAAACTAATAAAGATGAGTGTCCGTTAGTAAAGATGAAAATTGTTCTTGTCGACGAGACTCCTGTATATCAGCGACCGAGAAGGGTGTGTCACGCCAAGTCAATGCAACCCTGACCCGAGCGGCGAAGAGAAAGAAAGCAGAAGGGAAGACTTCCCGACTTGCAAAAGAAATGTAAAATCACGATAAGTAAATGGAGGGAAATATATAAAAAGAAATACAAATTCGTTTGAGACAAAGTAATTGAATAAATAAATGAAAGTAAATATATAAAACACAAACTCAAGTTTATTTGTGTCAATTCAGAAGTGGGATGCCGGGGAATTGTTACGCGAATTCTACGGTAAAGAACTAAACGAATTGCCTTACCCCGCAATGTGAAAGAAAGGAAACGATTAAAACGCGACATATAGTGTGATATTGTAATTCACGACGGGCGCAGCAGCCTCCAGCGGCACCACCGTCGCTAGTACAGCAGGTGCAGGATAGTGTGAAAAGTGAATTTCCGGTAGTGTGAAAGTATTTTGATCGCTAATGCGGTAAGCTTTGGAGGTTTGCATACATACGAGCATTTGTATGTGAAGCTTCAAGTTGGTGCTTATAATTCAAATAACTACATACTGTTACGATGAAGCACTTTGAAGTACGGCAAATTTGGTATAATTCGCTTGGTATAGTCCGATATGGCAAGGATGGTTCGCGAAGGAATAGGCTGTGCGAGAATGGTCGAGCGTTTTCCAATTGGAAGTTGCAAGAAACTTCGGCGCGATAAGAAAACTGGTATAAAAGTAGCAGTGTGCAGCGCAAGGAGTCGAGCCTGTGTTGAGCAAGCAAAGTGGTAACAAGTGTAGATACAAGCAAAGTGTAAATCTGTAAATAAAGTGATTGTTAGTTTCTGACTGCGTTTTGCGCTTAATAATTGAAGTTGTTTTATTTTCAAACACAATCCAAACGAACCTTGGAAAACTTGAGATTTTCGTAACAATACGATATAAACATTAACGGTTCGCGTACACGTTGTGTGAGACTCCCATAGGCATACGCTTTGCCTCGTAAGTGAGTGAGACTCCCGTGGGTATACGAATTGTCCTTGGAATTGGCAAAGCCTACTTGAATCGCGTTAAGACTTACAGTTAGGACGCGCTTTCGAACATTCTCGAGTTTTTTTCTGTACTTTTCACTGTCGCGTTGTCGCTGTAGCGTAGCGGTTACGTGTCGTGTACCGTTATGTGCGCATACGCGTAAGGGTGAAAGAAACGTGTGTAAGTAACATCGTACGCTACTCGTTAGTTCGGAACTCAAACGAGCGAAAAGTTAAAGCAAAACAAACGTTAAAAATGTCGTTACGGAACAGAAAAGTCAGCGATTAGCGCGAACAATGCAAACGGGCCGGGTTGCCGACGTCGGGTAGCAAGAATCAATTAATTGAACGGTTATATGAACATAGAAACGATGAAACGGTGAATTCAATGATGGATGAATCAACAGTGACCCAACGTATCTCCATGTTGGAGAAAACAATTTTAGAACTACGCGCGCAGCTCAACCAAAATCCGCAACCACATTTCGAACCTTTATTAACATCGTCGCCAGTACCGACGGTGTACACTACGGCAGCGATGCAAGCGCCCGTCGCCGCGCAACGGTTACCGGTGCAACCGACATTTGCAACTCAATACAGTGCACCAAATACAAGACCGAGTCAATATACGCAATTTCCAAACAGCAATGCGCAAGCGCAACCACAATTCCAGTTTCCAAATTATATGAGTGCTCCGATTCCGGGTGCCAACATGTTTGTGCCGAACGTCAATAATCACGCGAGTGCTCCGTATGTTGTTAATTCAATGCCGACCGTTTTTCCGAATAATCCGCCACCGTGCAATAGCAATATTCGCGATATAATCGAACTATTACCGGCATTTGATCCTTCTTCGGATAAATCGCTGAGCCCACGGCAATTCATCAAACGGGTAGAATTGCTAAAAAACGCGTACGGTTGGAACGAGGGCGCCATTATGTTCGCAATACAACAAAAAATGAGTGGCTCAGCCAAACTGTGGATTGATTCGCAAGATACGGTGTTTTTAACGTTCCGGCAATTTGTGAATCAGTTCTTAGCCGACTTCCCGTGTTTTGAGAATGAAGCCGACATACATTTAAAGTTAGCGCGGTCTAAACGACAACCAAACGAATCGCCGGTTGAGTATGTGTATCGAATGCAAGCGTTGGGCGCGAAGGGTGGACTACCCGAATCGAGTATTATACGCCATATTGTGAACGGTATAAACGATTTTGATCTAAAACGGAAAATATCGAACGAATACGACCGATGCCAGGATTTACTGCGCGATATCCTGAGTTATAGTGCATACAACGATATAAGACCAGTTCTAAACAAACCGAAAGCGCAAATTCAAAACCACGTAACGTCAAACGAAACCACAGCAAACGGTGAAACGCGCGCACAACTAAAACCTGTGCCACCAGAAAATCTAAAATGTTTTAATTGTTCTAAGCCCGGACATTTTTCGGTTAACTGTCCAGAGCCGCAGAAGAAACCGCGATGCAACAAGTGTCAGCGTACGACACACAAAACGGAACAGTGCACTGTAAATGTGAACGTAATTTCGAATAAGCCAACTTCTTCCGGGAATATTATTAAAGAAATCGAAGTTAACGGTTACAAAACAAATGCATTCGTTGACCCCGGTAGCTCGTGCACACTCATAAAGAAGAGTTTCGCTAAGAAGGTAGGGCAACCGGAAAAACACAATTCTATTTTACGTGGGTTTGCAGGTGGCGAATACCTGTGTGTCGCGAAAGTACACACTTACATAACAATAGACAAGAACAAAATAAACGCGGATTTGTCAATCGTCGACGACCAATTAATCTGTGAAAATGTGCTACTCGGAAATGACGTGCTGTGTAAAACCGGTAATCGTGTGGTGATCGAAGGGGATCATTGCCGCGTAAAACGAATTCGAAACATCACCACTACCGCGGATCTAGATGCATCGCAACGATCACAGCTCGATAATCTCATAACAGAGTACGGGGAAGTGTTCGCAAATGATCTCAAAGAAATAGGTAAATGCGCGATCTCTAAAATGAACATTGAAGCATCATAGCTATGAACTCGAAGTTTTTGCCGTAGTTGAAACTTTAGAACGATTCCGCATATACCTACTAGGAAAACGGTTCCGATTGGTAACCGATTGCTCAGCCGTAGCTCGCGTAAAGGAAAACAAAGAACTCAAATCCAAGCTTGCTCGTTGGTGGCTCAAGCTGTTGGAATTCGATTTCGAATGTATCCACCGACAGGGCACCCGTGTTCAACACGTCGACGCTCTTAGCCGTATGCTTGACCAACCCCTGAAGGAAGTTGATCCCGCTGGATTCATACTTAAGGTAACTGCAAATGTAGACGATTGGCTGTTGACGATGCAGCTTCAAGACGAAAGTCTTCGCGAAATCATCAGCATCGCTAATGGGTCGGTGAAATCACCACGTGAAACCGCCATTAAGGCAGAATATCGGCTGAGAAATCACCGACTGTACCGCAACCAGCCGGACGGGTTACGGTTTGTGGTGCCAAAGGCTGTGCGATGGCGTGTGGTGTAACTTTGATACGATCAAGCAGGACATCATGCACTCGAGAAAACGCTCGAGCGCCTTCGAAAATCGTACTGGTTCCCGCAAATGAGGAAGTATGTTAAAAGTTATATCGCTGCTTGTATTCAGTGTTGTCACCAGAAACACCGTGCTGGAAAATCCGAGGGTTGCCTGCATTACAGCCCCATCCAACCCATTCCGTTCTGTCTGATCCACGTCGACCACATGGGTCCCTTTACTCGCAGCAAGCGCGGTAACTGCTATGTACTCGCGATCTCCGACGCCTTCAGTAAATTTTTGGTTGTCAAGGCTGTACGCGACACCAAAACTACACACGTCTTAAGGGTTCTCAGCGAGACGTCCAGCTATTTCGGGCTGCCATCTCGAATCATATCAGACAGAGGGACGTCATTCACGTCCAAAGCATTCGAGACGTACTGCAAGGAAAATGGCATCCAACACACGAAGACTGCTGTGCGCACCCCACGAGACAACGGACAAGTGGAGCGTGCCAACCAGAGTATCCTGTCATTTATCCGAACGACTATTGAAAATCCGAAGGATTGGGACCTAACGTTACGAGATCTGCAGTGGACTATAAACTCCCAAAGGAACGCCACTACCGGGCTCAGTCCAAACGAGTTAGTGTTTGACTTTAACCTGCGCGATATCGTCCAAAACGAACTCCTTGCAGCAATTCACGATGACATCAACGATGGGACAACCACGTTATCAATGCCCGAGAAACGTGCCCATGACGCAACATCAGCAACGAACGAGAAAAGTGGAAACAGTGTTTTGACCGTACTCACACGAAGCCCACGAGTTATGCCGAAAATGCTCTCGTGGTGATTGAAAACGAACCAGCAGCATCGCGTGACTCCCAAAAATTGGAGCCAAAGTATCGAGGACCGTATATTGTCAGCAAGGTTCTCGGCGATGACCGGTATCTGCTTGAGGATATCCCCGGTTACCAGGTGAGGAATAGGAAGTTCTGCTCCATATACGCCTCCGATAAAATGAAGCCCTGAAGACCCACTTGAATCTAACGACGACCAAATCAAGGGCGATTGCTCTCAGGAACGGCCGAGTTGTCACGCCAAGTCAATGCAACCCTGACCCGAGCGGCGAAGAGAAAGAAAGCAGAAGGGAAGAGGTCAGCAGTTGCCTACCGACGCGCGGCGCGAATAGATTGTCTTTCCCGACTTGCAAAAGAAATGTAAAATCACAATAAGTAAATGGAGGGAAATATATAAAAAGAAATACAAATTCGTTTGAGACAAAGTAATTGAATAAATAAATGAAAGTAAATATATAAAACAGAAACTCAAGTTCATTTGTGTCAGGTGTCATATGAAGAGCCACAGATCATTGATAGACAAATAGCGCAGTGGCAAGATGAGGGCATAGTGCGGCCGAGTACATCAAATTATGCATCGGCAGTGGTGCTAGTGTCAAAGAATGATGGCACTAAGCGGCTCAACTGCGATTATCGCAGGTTGAATATGAAAATCATTCGAGACAGTTTCAATATGTACCTCTTGGCATATGTAATTCTCCAGCAGTGTTTTGTCGCTATACCCACACGGTGTTGAGGGAGTTCATCGGAGACGGAACAATAGTCGCCTACATGGATGACTTGATCATCCTATCGCGCGATGAGGAGGAAGGGCTACATAAATTGAAGAAAGTGCTGCAGCTGGCTGCGAATAAAGTGGGCCAAATGCCAATTCTTGAAGAGTCGGGTCGAGTTTCTTGGGTGCGTCATTGAAAACCAAACCATCCGGCCAAGTGATTGTAAAACTCGAGCGGTATAAAATTTCCCGTTGCCACAAAACAAGAAGGCACTTCAAAGATTTCTAGGGCTGAGGCCCTATTTCCGCAGGTTTATACAAAACTTTGCGCTCATCGCAAAACCACTATCAGATATTTTGAGGAAGGACGCAGAATTCGACATGGGAGACGAGCAGTTGATTTCGTTTCGACATCTCAAAGCAGCACTTATTCATGCATTAGTTCTTGCGTTGTTTAACCCTAAGGCGGCAACAGAAATTCATACGGATGCGTCGATGCAGGGGTATAGAGCTATTTTTCTTCAAAAGGACTCCGAGGACCAATGTTTCCATCCGGTCAGCCAAATATCACTCTTATGAGCTAGAAGTGTTGGCCATAGTCGAAGCACTAAAGAAATGGCGTGTTTATGTGCTAGGGTCAAAATTTAAGTTGGTGACTGATTGTAACGCTTTCGTCATGACTATGAAAAAAAAGGATGTACCATTGCGTGTAGCTTGCTGGGCCATGATTATGATTACACAATCGAGCACCGTCGGGGATCGCAAATGCGGTACGTGGATGCTCTCAGTCGGCTTTCGTGCATGACAGACATCGATTGAGAGAAGCACAGCTGAAGGACGAGTGAACCAAGGCAGTTCGAAAGGTTTTGGAAGTAACCGACTATGAAGACTTTTATCTTCAACACGACATACTACATAAGGACGTAGCCAAGCACCTGATTGTACTACCAGCCCAGATGGAAAACGAAATAATCGAAATCGCGCATAGACAAGGTCACTTTTCCATTAAGAAAACTAGGTACTGCGTCGAAAAAACATTTTATGTACCCCAGCTGGAATCAAAAGTTGCAAAAGTCGCGTTCACTCCAAAAGTGGCAAGAAAGATGGATATTTATCCCCAATTGACAAAGAAGACCGGCCTTTAGTAACATTTCACATAGATCACGTAGGTCCGATGACAGCGACGGGGAAGCAGTACAACTAAATCTTGGTGGTGGTTGATGGTTTCTCTAAGTTTGTATGGCTATATCCCACTAAGGATACGGGAGCAGACGCGGTCATCGATCGACTTACGAAGTTAGCAGCAACGTTTGGGAATCCGAGAAGGATGATAACGCATTTGCATTTGCTTATAACGACGGGGGTGCCGAGGGGCAATCGGCAGGTGGAGCGGATGCATCGCATTGTCGTGCCAATGCTAGCGAAGTTATCACAACATCATCCGGCTCACTGGTACAAATACGTTGGGAAAGTTCAGCAGTTCATCAATAATTCGCCACCCAGAAGCACCAAATTGTCACCTTTCAGGATATTGACTGGATGTAATATGAGGCTTCCAGAAACACTAGAGTTCGACGAAATTTTAGAGAAAGACGCGATAGAGTCATTAAACTCGGAACGCGACGGAGAGCGAGAAGTGGCAAAACAAAATATTTGCAAAATTCAAGAGGACAATCGACGCAGCTTCGATGGCAATCGGAAAGAGGAAGTTCAGTATGATGTCAACGACGTGGTGGCCATCAAGCGTACCCAATTTGGCACAAATATGAAGTTGAAGAAGAAATATCTTGGACCATACAAGGTCACTCGGAAACTACCCCATGGACGTTACGGCGTCCAAAACCGAGTTTCAATTTGAGTTACGAATCCTACATCTACGTTTGAAGTCAAATAGAAAATTACATTTGATATCAACTTGAGAATCATAGAAATCTCAAACGTTGGAGAAAAATATTTCTCTCGAATGTAACTCAACTCATAACACCGTGCGGCAAAAATTAAAAAAATTTTTCACACCGGAAAAAATCCATATGAAATTTTGATACGTGATCAAGGAGATTTTGGGGCTTAACATACTTACTTTTCAAGAAAATTCGATGGAAATTTTCAAGGATATAAAGGATTAAAATTTTCAAAGGACCTTTTTCATATTTTTTTTTTTTACAAATAGATAAAAAATCAGTTTTATTTAAATTCTCGAGCCTTTCCTCTTTCATTTGATATACATATCGCCATATTCTAACGAGGTTAAGTATTTTTTATATTTTTTATATTTTTTATCCCCTTCAAAATTTTGAAGTCCTTTTAATAGGTCAAAGGATGTAGAAATGAAAAACTGAGTACGCAGTATTACTATATTTGGTCTCTAGTTTCACGCACATATGGATTTTTCCCAGTGTGAAAAATGCTGTCGCACGGTGTAATCAATTTAAATCATACATTGGAAAAACGTTTAAGGTCAAATGATTAATATCAACTTCAGAATCATAGAAATCTCAAACGTTGGAAATGCTTATTGGGTTGTAATTATGCTTTGTGGACTTTTTGTTTACTGTTGATTGTGTTTGTGATGCTGTTTGTGTTTGAAGTTGTTCAAAAGAAATTTTGTTTTAATTCGCTGGTTCACTCACGATCCTGTTGCAAGGACCAATGCTTAAGGGCGGAAAAATAAAACTCAGCGGGTTGGTTTGAGGTTCAAACTCCGGCTAACGAAAACCGATCCCACGCGATCAACTTAAAACTAACACTTAAGCTGATTCCTCTACATTTATAAACAATCAACAAACATTCCACAAATTAAATAAAACCAAGACATAGACATATCTTCGACAATCACAAGCCTTTTATTTTTACAATCATTTGCGCAACTCTCCACCCAAATTTAAACATGATCCTTCGAGCCGGATTTGAACTGGCACATAAACAAAAAACAAACTAAAATGGAACAAAATAAATGAAAACACAGTGACAGAACACAATAATCAAACAAGTGCAAGTGCATAAACTAAAAATCGCAAAGTGAAAACAATTGAAAGCACATAGTGAGCGGGACAATAACAATTGTCCTAGACAAAATCAACATAAAACGCGCAAACGAAAAATAACGACGATCACCAACAACAACCACATACGGAGAACTAAACGAAAATAACCAGCAGCAACAACCACAAGCAGAACAGCAGAGCAACGGTCAGTAGCGTGGGAGCAGAGGCATACACGGCAACACCGAGCGCTACGTGGGAGACCCTGACGTTAAGTTTTGTTTGTCCCCTTGACAATACCGACTATAAGTTAATCTGTTTCCTTTTTTAACGAGCGGTTGCATTCCTACCCTGTATATCACCTATACTTATACAGAACCAACCAGCTTGGCTGTAGTCGCACTGACAGTCGGAACATACCTTGCATTTGTACATTTTCCCATATGTAAATAGTATCGCTGACTTCTTAGTGCAGTTCCACATACTTACAGTGGCACTACATGAACCTCTTTATGTAGTAGAGTAAGTTCGGGTAATGTGATATACTTGTTTGTTTTACGGCGATTCCCGACACACTTTGCCTTAAAAGACACTTTTTTGGTCTCAAACTGCTTCTTGACACATTATTTAGTATATCTAAGATTGAGATAAGCTGTTGACGAGTTTTTTAATTTCAAATCAAAATATTCAAATATTGGCGTCTGATTAAAGTGGCGGGTAATGTGATATACCATCGGCGGGTAATGTGATATACCCGAAAAACGTTATTTTACAGACCTATTAGTTTCAAACTTGGTGAAAATACTCCAAATCAAAAATAATTAGAGAAGTGTTTCTCATTTTTTTTTTTGAAAATCACAATCTGATGGGGTAAATCAAGGGTTAAAAATTTGTATCGCGAAACATAATTTCATGGATTTTTTAATCTTAAACTTAGCTATAACAGATTTTTGAGAATATTCCACTTCAAATATTATAAAATAAAGTATATATACATTTCTGTATACAAATAGTACTACTGTCATAAGTTTGGGTACTGTGATGTAGAGTAAGTTCGGGTAATGTGATATGGTCGGGTAATGTGATATAGTGGCTTATTTCATAACTGCGTTGACCTTTTTCAAAATTAACATTTTTAAAACATCATAGCAGCTAAAAAACTCGTGCTGCATGATTTTGGATGTGTTTGCTTAAATAGTTTACAGTCAGTGTGATGAAGTGCTTTGTAGTAGTGCTTGCACAAGTTTTTAGTAATAAAGTTTGAAAGCCCAAAAGGTACAAAAAATATATTTGTTTATGCGTATCGCGGCGGAGCGGGTTAAATAAAACGCGTTGGGTTCGGTTATGATTTGGGGTCTTTATTGGTAGACTGTAGAATGACGAGTAACAAGAATAAACAATAAACATTGAACGAGACCAACGGCCTAAGCCGGGGAGCATAAATAGCGGGAACATCAGTACAAGAGGACAAGGAAAGGAAGGGATTAGAGGTGGGATCGACAGATCACTGAACAACCACAGCACTCATTTAGCCATCGCGGCCGCCATTGCAGAGTGCAATTAATGATGTAGCCGGGGGAGGATTGCCGTGATGCGGCTGACGTCGGGCTGGTGGTGGTGCGGCTTACGGCTGACGCGCTGTGGGTGCGCTTATGAGTGCGCCGATGACCTCTTTGCGGGGGACGATCGGTCCCGCCGTGCGGGGCAGTCTGGGAGGAACCTGCTGCGATGGTCGGCTGAGCTGCAAAGAGGGAGATGTCAGCTATTTAGAAATAATAAGTATTGAGGCGACATCGTGGGAATGAGAAAACGTGGCTGAGCTGCGGGGTTCGCTTAAGCTGCAGCCGGGAGAATATGAGACTAGTTATATAAATTGGCTGCATTGCCATTTCTTTAGGGGGAGGGAGAATTTCGAGCGAGAGTTATGAGAGGGTTCTGAGGCTGTCTATAAACTAGGCCAACTCTTTTCGGGATACTTGTGTGCTCGAGGGAAGCAGGAGAACCGAACGAGAATGTCGGTTTGCTCTTCGAGAGGGTGGTGGCAGTCAACGGCTCTTTGATCCGGATTTGGAACTGTGTGAGCATGGGAATAGCTGGAGCCGTTCCACCCGAGAGGGAGATCTTGGAGCTTATACCCGATCAGTCCGACGTCTGCGGGATTTGCAGCGCTTAGGACAGGTCGCAATGGAATGACGACCGACCTCTTCTCGGACCCGGGATGGAGGAGGTGCAATGAGGAATTGCGAGGGATTGCAATTTCCGTCAGTTGTTGGGGGTGCGGAACGAGTGGCGTGAAGCCAACGCTCCTGTCGAACCCTTTTTTTCCGTCTCATTAGAGGCGGAAGCCATCCTGCGGGATCGAAACGGTTGGAAACAAAGGAGGGAATTTACCGGTTTGGGAATGAGTTGGCAGGAGCGGTGGGTTCAGAGTGATTTTCCATTATTTCCTGAGGTGGAAACCCTACGGGATTGGTTATTTCGAAGGGCGGTACCGATATGCATATGGCGATTTGGTACATCTGTGGTACATGTCAAAGGGGATACTGGACCGCTTAATACCCAACCGAATACTGTATGCTGAGCAAGTAAGCTGCCACATACATTCCGGTGGATACCTTCGAGCATGATCTGCGGGATGAGATCACTGCCAATCACTATATCGATCTGCGCTGTCTCGAAGGGGTTTGGATCAGCGAGTTCTAGCATGGCAAAAGCTTTCATATTAGGGGGGTTTATATGAGAAGGTGGGAGCAATTTTGTAAGCTCTTGGAGCACGATTTCTTGCACGGGGAGTTTCGTGCTCATTTGGGGGACTGCCAATGTCAAGAAGCATGTATGATTGGCATTTCGCACAATCTGACCGCCCATGCCCGACATTTGGAAGGGGATTTTTCGATTGGCAATTTGAGGCGTTTCTGGACCTTCGAAGAAATGAAGGTACGCCGAGAGGTTTGGTCGATCAACGCTCGAACTTTGAACAACTTTCCTGCGTGCTCAATGGACACCAGTGCCGTAGGCAGAAAGAATTGGGTGTCATTAATGGAGTGGAGGGCTTGTACTTGGGGCGTACTTTGCCTGGAAGATGTGCGGGGTTGCGCATCCGAAAGGGGGGAATGTGTTGCGGAGTTGTTGTGCGTTCGTTCTGTAACTGTTGCGACCTGTGGAATGGTCGAATGTGACCGATTGGGCGATTGAGGTTGCGCACTGCGTTTGGTGAAGTGAAGCATGGAGTGGTGCTTCCTGTGACAGTATACGCACGTAAAATTGCTTGCACAATCCTCAACAAGATGAGATGTAGCAAGACAATTTACGCAGAGATTGTGCTTCTTAACGTATTTTAATCGACTCTGGGGGGTGAGTCTTTTGAAGCTCTGGCAAGTCCGTATAGGGTGATTTGCGTTGCAGAGTTTGCACGCGAAGTCCCTTTTCACCTCCGTGAGAAAGTTCATGGATTTGTGTGGCCGATTTGGGAGGACATTGGAAGTAGAGGGCTGTGGTTTCGGCTTAGAAGAGCGAATGCTTTGCAGCCGTTCAAGTACCTCATATCTGCCGGTCAGGAACTCATCCATTTGCGACCAGGGCAATTACTGCTCCCATAGAGCAAGTGTCTCTTGGGGCAATTTGGTACAACATATGTAAACCAATAGCGGATCCCAATTGTCAGTGTCTACGGCCTGAGAATTGAGAACAGACAGACAATCTTTTATAGTTGGTTGGTTGGTTGTAGTGGCTGCCTCTGTATGAGACACACTTAGGCCTATATGGGCCTGTTGTGATACCACAAATTCCACCCGTTTGAAATGTGTATGCAACACTGTTTTTTCCAACATGTGATACAACACACATTTCAAACAGATGGGGAAAGGGAGAGAGAGGACCTACAGTTTAACGCCGAATCCGAACGGCGGTTGGCAGTTTTTGTACTTTTGTTTACAGTACTCTGGATCCGCTGAAGTGCTTCACTATTTTCGGAGTGGGAAGGAGCGATATTCAAAAGGGATCGAATTTGTGTGTCAACCAAAATGCGTTTATTTTCATACCGGGATTTTAGGGCTTCTCACGCGAGTCCGAAATTCTCATCGGTTAATGCATATTGCTTTACAATAGCACCGGCTTAGCCTTGCGTTTTGGAGTGCGGCGGGAGTGAGCTGGGGGTGGTTAATGTAAACCGCAGTAAACATGTCCCGGAAGGACGGCCACTGCTCATAGCTCCCGAAAAAGGTTTCGGTATCACAAGGCGGAACTTGTAGGCAAATGTATGATGTATTTGCTGGTTCTAGGGGTCGAACCGGTTCCATATGCGCAGCGGGCTGGGGGACTGAGTTTGGAGCATCTCAATGATGTCCGACATCTGAGCCATGCACAACTCGTATTGGTCTGTGCAGGCGTCGATTTTTTGCCTAGCCGACTCTTTGAAACCGTCGGGCTGGCTGTTGTCTTCAGCAATGAAAACTGCCTCATGTGCGCGCAAAAGCCTCTCCCATTGAGCTTGCAGATTTTTCTGCTTAATTTGGAGCAGGGATTTGGTCAAATCGTCAATGGAAGCCGATGAAAATTGTGTGCATAATTGCACGAGTCTATCGGACTCGAAAATGAATTTTGCAACACTGGGATCGGTTGCTTTGGGAGTAGAAAGTTTGGAGCGCGTGGTGGGTGGCTCCTGAGTGACAGGAACTGTCAAACGACACTTTGACGACTACTTTGTCGTTTGGGGGATCGATCAGCAGGCATTTTGTTTAAAAAAGCTCGACAAAGAGTAAAAAGTTTGGTTAAATATAAATGTAGGGTGTTGGGAAATAGACGTGTAGTTTAACCGCGTCCGCGCGAACGATAATTGAGTATGGGAAGAATTCGTTAATACGAATTTGTATTTTTGTCGAGTAAAAAAGTTAACACCCGTGTGTGAAGACGTGTAGGGAAATATATATGTATATGGGAAATAAGCAAGTTTTTTGTAAATGTGAGTGGGGAATCTATGTACAAACTGTAGAGTATAAATATAATATAAATGTGCAGTGAAGTGTGTATGAAAATTTGTCTGTATTTGTGAAAAGTGAATTTATTTGTATGTGATAACGTGAATAAATACTTATGTGTATGTATGTGTAAATATATGTATTTTTTTTTGTTTTTTTTCTCGTAGGAGGTGGAAATCTTCTTAGACACGCTTGAACCCGTGTTCAACCGCGTGCCGGATTTTTACCGGCTAAAACCAACCCCCTTTACATCGCCAGCCCGCTAAGCATTGCATCGCAGGGCGGGCAACTGACCCTATTGGTCTGGCTCGGGTGCCCTCGGGTGAGCCCTACGCTCTTGCTCTTGCCGTCGCTGTGCTATCATTATGATTGCAACGAACTTACAGACTGCTTCCCACTTCTCTGCGCATTGAAGCATTTGTGGTACTAAGTTTTAAACATTTATTGGCGTGCCGAGTGCGCGTTCCAGCAACTCTCGCTCGACCCTGTAGCGAGGGCACTGAAATAGGACATGTCCCGTGTTCTCAGCCTCGCCAGCACAAATTGTACAGTCCGCAATTTATTCATGGCCGAACCGGCACAGGTATGCCCTGAAGCAGCCGTGACCTGTAAGCAATTGTGAGAGGTAATGGGTTACCTCCCATGCTTCCGGAGCAGCCAGTCTTCCACCCTAGGTATAAGCTGGTGCGTCCACCTTCCCTTCTGCGTAGTATTCCAACGTTGTTGCCATTCGCTGATGCTCTGCTGCTTCTGGTGGCCATCTCCTGGGCCCTTTGCTGGTACTTTGCTGGTGGTGTGATGTGGTACGAAAAGCGCAGCATACTCTCATGGCGCAAAGCCTGTATGCAGACTCAAGCTTCCTCCTATAGGCTTTTATAGCCATAGCCGGAGCCCAAATTTGCGCTCCGTACAGCATTGTTGAGGTTGCCACTTTTGACAGCAACAACCTCGTTAGCTGTCTTCGTCCTCCCACGTTTGGCATGAGCCTTGATAGCGCAACCACCGCCTTTGCTGCTCTCTCGGCTTAAATGTTAGCCTGGTATCTAGAATGACACCCAGGTATCGGATCGCACCACTTGACATGATTGTGTGGCCGCCTACGCACACTTTTGCTGTTTCCAGCTTTTTCCTGCTAGATATAAGCAGTACTTCTGTTTTCTGCTCCGCTAACTGGAGTCCAGCTTCGCCTAGCCAGTGCTGTACTTTCGAGACTGTATCATTGCAGACCGTCTCAATATCCTCTATATGTTTGCCAGTCACGACTATAACTATGTCGTCTGCAAATCCTATTATTTTGGCTGCTCTATGTATGTCTAGCTCTAACACGCCATCATACATAATATTCCAGAGCATGGGGCCTAGCACCGACCCCTGTGGAACGCTACCAGTAACGATATGCGTCTTCTCACCTACATCTGTGCAGTAGACAAGACGCCGATGCTTAAAATAGCTGGCTAAAGTCTGCACCAAATATTCCGGTACACTTTTTTTCCGAAGAGCTGATAGTATTTGGCTCCAGTTTGCGGAGTTAAATGCATTTTTTACATCAAGCGTCACTAAGCAGCAGTACTCCTTACTGCCACCCTTCCATCGCTTGCCGCTAATTGCGTTTTGTGCCACTTCAACTACCACTCCGATGGCCTCTATTGTTGACCTGGCCTTCCTGAAACCATATTGGTGTTTAGAAAGTCCGCCTGCTGCCTCAATAGCTGCCTCCAATCTGTTGGCAATAACCTAATAATAATAGCAAAATATATGTACGTGTATATATATTAGGGCGGGTCAAATTGTATGGAACGATTTTTTTTGATGAAGCGTATGGCAAAAACGTAATCTATAGGTGATTCTGAGAAATTTTGCTCAAGAGACCATAGCTCTAAGTCGGATTTGGAGACCCCCAAAATTTCATTCATTTCATTCATTCATTCATTAGTTAATTTTAGGCTATTTTTCGACAAAAAATTCCTAATATGTCTACTAAAAATAAAAAAAATATTGGTATCAATACAGATTCTGAAAGGTGATAAAAATACCTTTCAAACAAGCCCAGATTGAGAAATCTACTATAACTCTATCCGATTTTATGACGAATTTAATTAAATTATTCTATGTATATATTGAAAAATATCTATTTTGAAATTTTGGGGGGCTCCAAATCCGACTTAGAGCCATGGTCTCTTGAGCAAAATTTCTCAGAATCACCTATAGATTACGTTTTTGCTATACGCTTCATCAAAAAAAAACTTAACCCGCCCTATTATATATATATGTGTATGTGAGTATTTGTATTAGTTTAGTTTAGTTTATTAATAGTTTAGTCAAATAGAAACAAAGTCATACTTACTAGTGTGTGTATATGTAAGTTTAGAGACTGCCTAAACAAATTTGTGTAAAAAGAAACATTTTGTGTGCGAGTAAGGGAATTTGTCCCACTGTATGCATTTATGTGCAGCACTAATCACTTTCTAAGTCCAAGAAAATTATTCAATATGCTGCAAAAAAAGGCGACTCGCCCCACTGTGCTTGCGTTTATTTACTTCTGCTATCGAGAGTGGGGAAATGCTTAAGCAGAAGTGCGAAAATGGGATTGCACTTGGAGGCAGCAGCGGGAGTGCTTGCTGCTGGTGCGTGCTAGAGAGCTGCATCGGATAACTTTTTACTGCACATGAGAAGTTTGGTGTCGGATACGTATACTTCACTTATTCGATCGTCGTCGAGTATGTATACTGCTCTTACTCGCTCACTTGCTCACGCGTAGAGAAGAGAAGAGAAGCACAGAATTTCGGATAACAACGAGAAGGAAGCCGCGAAAAGCGGTAGCCGAAAAATCGGAACATGAAAAAATAGGAACATGTAAAAATAGGAACATAATAGCAAAACTTCCGCGAGTATAAGGTACCTTCCTACGGAAGCTCGAGTATTTTTGCAGCTTCAAGGTCAACGGCAGACCAGATATTGCTGCTGCTAATGGCGTTGTGGTTGGACTTACAGCCTAATTCTGTGTATTCTTGACAAATTTTTTATCAAGGTATTTTGTCAAGATTTTTATCAAGCAAAAGTTTTGTTGGAATTCTGATGCAACATTGATAAAGTATTATATAATTCAACATAAGGTGAATATGCGATAGCTGTCAAATTGTCAAAAAATAAGACAAATAACAAATTGGAAGAAAAGTGATTTTTGAAATTATTTTTAAATTTTTATTAAAAATTCTTATTTTGTGAGACCGATGATTGGCTCATAGGCAAATTACAGTTATTACCGACGCATTTTTGGTAGGATCCATGTCCAAAAAAATTTAATGCCGCCAGAACGCGTATGGGCAAAGATAGCGAAGCTCTCTGTGTGTCATGTGGCGCCAAGTCCTCAATTAATAGATGCCCCAAGGATCGAGTCAACCGGAAATTCTTCATGAATTCTTCTTCGCTCAACGAAGGCAAATTATTTGTTTTCTTCTGCTTCTGATTTCTTCTCTTCTATGCTCCTCAACCGCTAAAAGTGTTAACATGCACAATTCTTCCATTTTCAATAGACAAAATTTCAATTTGTATGCTGTTGTCAATAGCATTCACACTTTTGACAATTTATCAAGAAAAGAGCTTTTATTTTTAGGAATAGAATGCCAATTCATGACAAATAGTAAAAACTTGACAAATAGTCAATATGGTGAATTTATCAAGTGTACAGAATTGGGCTGTTAGAATGTTTTTGCTATGTTTATGCAGTAAATTGATTTAAAATCTTCAAATATAGTTATATTATTTATTATAGTTATATTATTAATTTTTCAATACTTATTATAATTAAATATTTTTAAATCTATATAAATCAAAATTAAAATATTTATTTATTAGTTATTTTATTTATTTATTCATTTATCATCCCGTAATCAAAATTCGAGCGATTAGGGAAAGGTTTTTTATAAATTAATATTTACAATAACATATATTTGTTCATATTATTCGTTATAAATAAATATAAAATACAAAAAAATTATGCTTCGCGCAATGCTTTGCAACATTCCTTTGAAGCACATTCAACTCAAACTTCACAAAGTATTTGCGGTACCTCATGTAGTTTCAAATCTTCCGACATACTCGACACCTTCCGCGAGTATTTGCGTAACAACGAGAAGGAAGTCTGCTAGCGTCGAGAAGCTGCTCGCTCAGCGTCGAGTAACAACGTGCAGTTACTCGACAATTTAGAGGTACCGAAAAATGAGTACCTTTTTTTCGGTTTCTCTTCGGATACGTTTTCCGTTTTTGAAACTGCACGTGAAGGCATCGAGTATAAATGGATTTATGCAGCTCTCTAGTGCGTGCGTATATCGCACAAAGCGAAACGCGAAAATGTACACAAGTGGGAGAATGCAAAATTAACAGCTGGAGCGCTTGCTGCTGATCTGAACTATGCACAAAGCAAAATGAGGGGAAATGTGCGTAAAGAAGGAAGATTAGTGGGATGCAGGCTGCAGCGGGAGTTTTTGCTGCTTTGCCTGCGTAGGTCGCACAAAGGGGAATGCGAACACAAAAAGCGCAAAATTATGTGCATTAGCGGGATTGCTTACTGCACTGCGGTATTTTGTATAGGGTTTTTCATCATAAGCCGAAAAAGTAAATAAAGAAAAAAAATCAATTAAAATTTGAATTTGGATGAAACTTTATTATCAAAATAATATTTGGTTTGTGCCATTAGTAATGGAATATGACATCATTCAAATGACCGCCACGACCAGCCTGGCACACCTCGATTCTTTTTCGGTAATTTTCGATGACTTTTTTACATATAGCAGGCTGTAAGGCGCCAAGAACTGGACGTATGTTGTCCCTCAAATGCTCCAGAGTCTGCGGATTGTCTGCATAGACTTGGTCTTTCGCGTAGCCCTAAAGAAAAAAGTCCAAAGGGTTCAGATCGCACGATCTTGACGGCCAATTGGCATCACCAAAACGCGAAATTATGCATTCATCGAACCTGGTTCGCAATTCTGTCATGTTCGGTCGTGTTGTGTGGCATGTAGCGCCGTCCTGTTGAAACCACATCTCCTCCACATCCATATCTTCGATCGCTGGCCAGAAATACTCGGTTATCATACGGCCATAACGTTCAGAATTGACGGTAACGGTCTGTCCTTCGTCATTTTCGAAGCAGCAATATTTTCGGCCGAACGAGCAGGGCGATTACGTATTGGCCTCTTTACATCTTGTACAGCACCAGTTCTTTCGAATTTCGCCAATAAATCCGAAATTGTTGACAAAGCAGGCCTTCCGTGACGTCCGAAATCCTTCCTTAGTGCGCGAAAAGTGGTGCTCAAATTTTATCCATTTTTGTAGTGAATTTTCACTATGTTTACACGTTGAGCGATGCTAATTCGGTCCATTTTCATAAATGGCAAACACTAAACTACAATATTAACACAATGCGGTTGTCGAACGCAGGGCTGTCAAAGTTTTCGGTTCGAAATGAAAAACCCTGTATGTGTACAAGGGAAATGTACACGAAAAGCGGGCAGTGGGGGTACCAGAATGTTAATTCTTGACTGGATTTTAAAGTTTTTTTTTGGGAAAGGGTATTTTTAAAAAATTATAGTTTTGTGTTAGTGTATGTGTAAAGTGTTAATTTTTAATAAAAAATGTTTGGGCTTATCTTAGTGGGCCCAGTGCCCGAGAATGAGAATCTCCTCTGCAGCTGTGTGTCCGCTCCTGTGCTGCACTGCGTCGCTTGCTGTTGTCGCTGCCCTTTTCGTCTGCTTTGCGTCTTGCTGTGTGTTTGCTGTGTCTTTGTGTGTTGTGTTTGTTGAGTGTGTTTGTTTTTGTTACGTGTTCTGCTGCCCTTCTTTTATGTGTCACTGCACTGTTCAATGTTTGGCACTTTTGTGTTTTTAATTTTTTATATTCGTGCACTGTTTTAATATTTGTAGTTACGCTTTTTTTAGTTTGTTTCACAGTGTGTTGTGTTGTCACTCTTTGTTTATTAATGTATTTTTCACTTTAGTTTGCGCACCTTTGATTGTCGTGTCGCTGTTTGTAATTGTTGTTTTGTATTTGAAATTGTTTTATAGTTATTTTTTGTTTTTTAAATTCACTTTATAGTCGCGGATTCGCGATGGCTCGAAGGACCATGTTTATGCGTATCGCGGCGGAGCGGGTTAAATAAAACGCGTTGGGTTCGGTTATGATTTGGGGTCTTAATTGGTAGACTGTAGAATGACGAGTAACAAGAATAAACAATAAACATTGAACGAGACCAACGGCCTAAGCCGGGGAGCATAAATAGGGGGAACATCAGTACAAGAGGACAAGGAAAGGAAGGGATTAGAGGTGGGATCGACAGATCACTGAACAACCACAGCACTCATTTAGTCAATATTATTACAAAATTCGAGGTTAATCAAAAGTAAATCAGTGATATGGATTATGAGTTTGCGAGGTACGCTGTTCTTAACAAAATTATTATTGTTTTTCTATAATATTTTTTTCACAAAAAAAAGTCACTTTCGGGTAATGTAATAGTTCGAAAAATGTTTGGCACTTTTCGTGAATCTGCTCCAGTCTGCGACATTTCTAGTCGGTATTGTGCAACATTTGTTGTCAACTCGAACATGTTTCGATTTCGTTTGGTGTTTTTTCTTGACTCTTTCCTCCTGGATCCATCAACCATCGATTTATTTTTTTCTTTCTATTTTAAATTATTCTCAATTTCGACATGCCGATTAAAAAAATCTTTCGAACAGTCTCATGATCTCTTCATAAGCATTTTGAATTTCAAAGCGGACAATTTGGTCCACTTTTGTTTCAAATTTTCTTAGTCCCTATCGAAGAGTTATCGCCCGCACTCTTGAAAGCGTATTTAGCCGATCTCCTTTTATGCAGATCTAAAGACAGCTTTTTCGCAAGTCGGCATCACCCCCGATGACGAACTGCCTACAAATTTCAAGTTGATCGCTCGCTCCGAAATGGAACTGTACTGAGAATGAAACCATGGCCCATGGACCATGGCCCAGATTTCGGACCTCATGGACGCTCAGCAACCTCCTCTCGCTGAAACCACTTGTCCAGCAGAAATCCCCTTCCCTTCTGTAAACGAACAGGCATGTAATTCTTATTGCCTGAATGTCCCTCCTTGCGACACCGAAATCTTTTCCGGCGGGTATGAAGAGTGGCCGTCCTTCCACGACATGTTTTCGGCGGTTTATATTTATATTATAACCATCCAAAACTCACCTCTGCCCAAAAATTATATCACCTCCGATATCAGTGTCGATTTAGACACCGTGGCGAGCAGACGTGCGATTGCGTGTGACTTCAGTGCGTTTATAGTGCGTGAATTTAAAGCGTGTGCAATTGTTGTTGCAGTAAAAAAAAGTAGCGGTAAGCGTTTGTAGTTAGTAAACAAGTTACCGTTGGTGGCTTGTGTACAATTGTTGTTGCGCATTTTTGCGTAAACAGGTCACTGTCGGTGGCTTGTGTGTAATTGTTGGTGTGCACAGAAGTGTAAACAGGTTGCCGTTAGGTGGCCTGTCTGCATTGTTTGTGTACTGCGTGAGCCAAGCAAGCAGCCGTAAGGCACTTGCAGTGTGTACAGTAGTTGTTGTACAGCAACAACTACTAAGTTGAGTGAGTGAGTGTTGTTGTAGTATAATTAATAGAGTAAATAGTGGTTATAAGTCAAATGTTAGATTAGTAGTGTGTAGTGTGTGAATGGTGCGCCCTAAGCGCAAGGGGAGTGTGGCAGGGGACTCTGCCCGGGAGCCGTCCGGTCGTGAAACGACCGATATGACGTCTTCCGATGCGGAGTCAGTGTCGGCGGACGTCCGGTCGCCCCTTCGTAAGAGGGTTGGGCACGTGGCTTCGCCCGGCAAAGGGCGCGCGGCTTCGCCCGGGGGAGGCAGGAGGCTTGGGCGCACGGCTTCGTCCGCCGACGCTACAGGAAGAGTGGAGATGAGTGGGGCCAGCACGTGCACGGAAGGTGCTGAGTCGCCGGCTGTGAAGGCGAGTGCGGTCGTACCCGTCGTTGCGGCTGGCGGTGAGGTGCCGGCTGGGCCGCGCTTGGCAGTGCGAATGAGGAAGGGGTGAAGGCGACGGCTGTTGACCAGGGGCCACCTGCGTCAGAGGCGCAGGCGTCGGTGGTTGCCCTGAAGGCCATCACGGCAAAAGTCATGGCGGCCGTGGATGGTGTCAGCGCCGTCGCCATGAAGAAGGTGGTTGAGGTCGCGGGCGAATATGAGCTGTTGCTCATGAAGCTCGTGGCCGAGAATGCCACGTTGAAGGGCCGCATCGCTGGCCTGGAGAGTGTGGGGGCTCCGGCCTCACAGGCCATGCCGGCGCCGAGTGCGGTGCGTGTGGGCGCCCCCCAGGCGGCCGCTACTTCGGCGTCGGCCCCTGTACCGGTTGCGCAGGCCATGACTGTGCAGCCGGCGCAGACGTGATCGGTTGTTGTCCGGAGCCGTGATGCTAAGGCATCGGGGAAGGAAGTGGCCACTAAGGTCGTCAAGGAGGCGGGTCCTTCATTGGGCGTGAGGGTTCACGAGGTGAAGCCACTGCGTGATGGCGGTGCGATTATTCGCACCCCCTCCAAGGCTGAAGCAATGAAGCTGACCACGAACGCCAAATTGAGCGAACTTGGGCTTGACGTGGCTGCGAATGAGAAGCTGGGCCCGAGGGTTGTCGTCCATGGGGTTCACGCGGAGATTTCTCCGAGTGAATTCATGGAAGAGCTCTATGAGTTGAACCTCAAGGAGCGGATAAGCCCGGCTGCCTTTAAGAAAGGCGTCCGCATAGTGAGTCGCCCGTGGACGGTAGGCTCTGGTGGAGCATCCAACGTCGTGTTGGAAGGGAACGAAGGCTTGCTTTCGTCCCTTCTGGAGGCGGAGCGATGCTACATCAAGTGGTTTTCGTTCCGCGTGCGGCCCTTCATGCCGATGCCTGGCTGCTTTAGATGCCTGAGCTTTGACCACAGAGTGGCTGAGTGCAGGATGAAAGCGGACGTTTGTCGGCGCTGTGGGCAGAGCGGTCATCACGTTCAGCAATGCAGCAATGAGCTGCATTGCCGGAATTGCGCGTTCCGGGGCAAGCCGGTTGGGCATTATATGATGTCCACCGACTGTCCGGCGTACAGCCAAATTCTGGCCAGGGCGCAGGCTCGTCATTGATGGGTCTGCAGGCAGTACAGTTAAACTGTCAGGGCGCGTATGCCGTGATGTGTGAGCTAGGTGCATGTATGAGTGAATGTGGCAGTGCAATTGCCCTGGTGCAGGAACCGTACGCCACCAATGGTGTCGTACGGGGAATACCTGCAGCAATACGGGTCTTTTCTGACACCAGGGCAAATGCAGCTGTAATTGTGAATGACGTCCATCTGGACTGTATGGTTGTGTGTGCGACTGAATATGGTGTTTGTGTGAGCGTGCAAGGTCACTTTGGTAAAGTGATTGTGGGCAGTGTCTACTGCAAGTATGCTGAGCCTCTAGAGCCCTACTTGGGCACGGTGTTTCGTCTGGCAGGCGGCACACCTGTCTTGGTAGGTGTGGATGCGAATGCCATATCTCCGCTGTGGTTCAGCAAGGTATCGCGGCATTCTGCCGGCTACCAGAGCCACGGTAGGGGTGAGGCAATGAGTGAATGGTTGGTTCCGCGAGACATTGTTGTTCTCAACGAACCAAGTGAATGGTATACGTTTGACGGGCCTAGAGGGGTGAGTGATATTGACGTGACGCTAGTGAATGGGGCAGCGAGCAGAATGTTTGAATTCAGCTGGCGTGTCCGTGGTGGGTGGGGCATAAGTGATCACAATTTGATTGAAATTGTGATTACTGTGCCTGCCCACAGTTTGAATGAAAGGGCGGGTGTGTGTGACAGGCGATGGCGCACCTGTGGTGTGAATTGGGAAACTTATGATTTCCATGTGCGTGAAGTGGTCACGGAAGTGCCACTTAGTGAGTTTGAAAGTATGGATGTGGACGGCCAGGTCGCTCGACTTAACGAGTGTGTCTGGCGCGTGATCGACAGTATGCTTCAGAAATGGGAGAGAGTTAATCAGAGGCGGGTGAAGTGGTGGACGAGTGAGCTGAGTGCAAAGAGGTGGTCGGTCAGGCGTCTGAGACGAAAGTTTCAGCGCGCCCGGGCGGCCAATTCTGAGCACTTGGCCCAGCGCAGGTCTGATTTCAATAGGTGTATGAACGAGTATAAGAGGAGGAGGTATAAGGAAGACAATTGGCGGGAGTTTGTGGCAGACCATAGGGATGACCCATGGGGTCATGTCTATCGGATCTGCCGCTCTAAGAAGAAGCAGGTGGATGTGAGCGCCCTCCGTGTTGGTGACACTATGACATCAACATGGAGGGACAGTGTGAACGTTCTCTTAGCCGAGTTCTTTCCTAGGGCGGTTGAGCAGACGCCACCAGCACAAGTGGCAGCTGCTGAGCCATTAGAAGACGGAGACTTAGGTTATGCATTTGGCCTGGTTAGGTCTAGACGGTCACCGGGTGTCGATGGTTTGACTGGCGAGATGTTCAAAGCCTTGTACAAAGTCATTCCGGAGTACCTGGAGGCCATCTACGAGAAATGTCTTTATGAGGCTTATTTTCCACTCGCGTGGAAGATAGCTAGGGTCGTAGTGCTCTTGAAGTCTCCTGATAAGATCAGGACTAACCCCCGTTCTTATCGGGGTAGCTGCCTCCTACCGGTACTTGGTAAAGTACTGGAACGGATTATGGTGGATCGGCTTCAAGCGCAACTGGGTGGGCTATCGGATAGACAGTTTGGGTTTCGAAAGAGACTCGGCGTGGAAGATGCATGGATGTATGTTAAATCGGTGGTGCGTGAGAGTTGCGAGAACTATGTTCTCGGTGTGTTTGTAGATTTTAGGGGGGCGTTTGATCACCTGCGCTGGGATAAAGTGGTTGATTGGTTGAATCATGCCAACTGCCTGGAAACAGCTCTCTGGAAGAGCTATTTCTCAGACAGGAAGGCATGTGTGATTGGGGAGAATGAACGGGTTGAAATAGATGTGGCTCGAGGATGCCCGCAGGGTTCCGTCTGTGGTCCATATATATGGAACTACATGATGGATCCACTACTGCGGCGTCTGGCAGCAGTATGCAAGTGTTGTGCGTATGCGGATGATCTGCTTATCCTTGTGGAGGGCAGATCAAGAGCGGATGTAGAGCGCTTGGGGGAGCGATTTATGTGTATGGTGTGTGAATGGGGTGAATCGGTGGGTGTGGATGTGGCAATGGACAAGACGGTGACCATGCTGCTGAAAGGCAAATTGGCTCGCAGTCGTCCGCCCATTGTGCGTGTGAATGGTGTTGGCCTCCGGTATGAGACGCAAGTCAAATACTTGGGGCTAACAATTGGCGAAAGAATGAGTTTTGCTCCTCACTTGATCAGGCTGAAAGAGAGGGTTGTGTGCATAATGGGTCAGGTGCGCCGGATACTCAGGAGTGACTGGGGGCTCGGCCGACGCGCAGTTCGTACCATTTACCACGGTCTGTTCGTAGCTTGTGCTGCGTACGGAGCGTCGGCATGGCACGAATTGGCCGCGACGGTTGTAGGCCGCAAACACTTGCTGTCTATTCAGCGTATTATGTTGTTAGGTTGTATGCCTGTGTGCCGCACTGTATCAACAGATGCATTGCAGGTGTTGATGGGTGCGGCTCCTCTGGATCTCGTAGTCATACGGCGTGCCGTAGGCTTCGGGCTAAGGAGGGGGAACAGAGAGGTGCTGCTGCAGTATGAGTGGCTGCAAGGCGAAGGTGTGGAGAGTGCTGATAGTATGAAGTGTAAGCGAATACTGGAGGACTGTGTTCTGCAACGTTGGCAGCAGCGTTGGGACGAAAGTCCCCATGGCAGAACGACATATGAGTATATACGGGACGTGAGGTTCGTGGTAGGGCTCAAGGATTTCGGCTTCGGCTTGAGCCTTGGGTTTCTACTCACCGGACACGGGTCACTCAATGCATTTTTGCATGAGAGAGCCCTGAGTGCAAGTGCTGAGTGTATGTGTGGGGCTGTAAGAGAGGATTGGTTGCATGTGTTGTGTGAGTGCCCGTTGTACTCAGATTTGAGGGATCTAGGGCGGATGGGGATTAGTCGGACGGACGGTGTGTGGTGTGTGCGTGAAGCACTCTCCACCAGCCAGCTGATTGCCATAATGAATGATTATGCGAATGCTGTGTTTCGGCGGCGACGGCAGTTTGGTGTATTGCCAAGTGTGAATGTGTGAGCGGGCTGTGTGGGGGGGCCGGTCTATTGAGTGGATGAATGAGTGCGCACGTGAATGGAGTCAAGTGCGGTGTGGTGGTCACCAGTCCACGAGCTAAATGGGGCTCAACTGGTAGTAGCACGGCTACGAAGTCTGACCAGAGGCTTTTTCTGGTACCACGGGAATCAGGGTGCCCCTGCCTTGTGCTTCAGCCTGATTATGGGAATGGCCCCCTCGGGGAGTTTTCGTGGTGGCGTGGTTTAACACCCAAATGCGGGTAGAGTTTCGTCTCGGCGTGGAGTTGCGTTTACAACCGGGTGCCGGCCCCATAGCACGGCAGAGGTTTAGATAGGCCTCGATCCCTACCAAGGAGGGGTAATGTCCATTTACATTAACCCAATTGGTACCGGGAGCTTGCTCCCGGGGCGCTTGCTCCCGGGGCGCTTATCAATGCTTAATTTTGATACGCTGTGCTTTTGAGCACCGTGGGGTTAGGCCACACTGTGGCGGCACTCACGTTAAAAATTCGACATTCAATCACCTCCGATATAGGTAAACCAACCGGAAAGGCTGGTGCCATCGTTAGGCAGTATCCATTGAGCGATTCTAACTTCGAATTGGCATGGAATGCGCTGAAGTCCCGATTCGAAAATCGTCGCATTCTGGTTGATAAATAGGTCAACACGCTCTTGAACCTCTCTCAAGTAGCTGTTGAAAACAGTGAAGCGCTACAAAGCCGTCGAAATACAATAAACAATTCTCTGTCCGTCTTATCTTCTCAAAGCGTCTCGGCAGAGGGTTGGGACCCGATCCTGGTCTATATTTGTTTAACAAAACTCTCGGAAGAGGCTTTATCCTTGTGGGAACAGTCCCTTAGTTCCCGAAAAGATCTTCCAACTTGGGAGCAAATGAACACTTTCTTGACCAGCAGATATGAGGTCGTGGAAAGACTAAACCTTATGAGGCCGACCAAGTCATGTGCTCAAACTATGCTCGAAGTTCAAAAAGTTATCTGTTTATGATCGAGTAAAAGCAGTACGAGCCCACAACTTGTACACAAACTGCCTGCCTCATACTCACTTGAAGCGGGATTGCACAATTGAACACACTTGTTCGCAATGCCAGAAGCAGCATCATTCTTTGCTCCACTTCTCTTCTGGCATCATCCCAAATCGGCGAAGAGACAACATCTCACGAATTTTCACGACTCAGCCTCGGAGTCCATCAAACAGCTCAACCGCCTCGAGAAAATCCCGGAGTTCTCAAGATGAGTCATTTTGCGTTACCTCGCTAAGACGGAAAAACCGCCCTGTGCAGTCCCTTAGCACGACGGTTAAGGAAACAGCCTTTCTCCCGTGTCTGAATCTAGACCGTTTGGGTACAATGCAGCAGATGCGCAACCCCCGTGCAACATTCATCTCCAATCAGCAACAAGCCGTAGACAACGATCGCAAGACTTTAGTAGGACTCGCTCGCCTCGCCTTGATAGCGCATCCTGTCCGCACGCGGGTCATCTCCACACTCGCGGCTGCAGCATTATCCAACCGAGATCCGAACCAAGGATTCAGGCCAGCAAGCTGCGCGGACGCCCAGTTCGAACCCTCATTCCACGAGCCAGGATGTTTAGATCGCTAAACACCGCCTGTAGCCCGGCTCCTAAAACTAAGTACTTTGTCACTAATATTGTATTGTGTGTGCCCCTTTATGTGTTTATATGTACAGATGGCAACCCTGGCCATCCCGAAGGGAGCTTGCGCGACCAGCGAACACTTGATGTACGAACTCCGACTAAGGAACACCGATCCCCCGCGATCAACTTAAAACAAACACTTAAACTGATTCCTCTACATTTATAAACAATCAACAAACATTCCACAAATTAAATAAAACCAAGACATAGACATATCACCGACAATCACAATTTTTACAATCATTTGCGCGATTCTCCCTCCAAATTTGAACATATGCGATCAGCAAAAAAACCTGCATCAAAAAGTTAATTTCTATGTATCAAAAGAAACTGAAAGAGCTCCGTTTATGAAAATTTTGTAATATTGTGAAGACATTTTAAAATTCAATGTAATCCTTTACTAAGGGCCGTTTTCTCAACTTACCATTAACTTTAAAGGTCACTTTAGCTAAAAGTCACTTTATCGGTAAGTTCAGAAAACGGCCCTAAATGTGATAATAATTTTGTTTCGGCGAAAATTTACTCTTCAATGAATTTGTATTTTTTTCTTGTTCACAGTTATATTATTAGTTGATTTTTAAATCTATCAAATAAACTGTGGCTATACAAATAAGTTTGCATTAAAATGCAATATATTTTTGTTAGCATGAAATATGTTGATTTATTTGATGCCAATAGATTTGTTTGACACTGTAGGTATGCTTATGAGAATTTTTGCTCATTCCCTTCTTTAAATTTAATAAAATTATTATAATATTTATGTTTATAATTACGCGTTTACAATTCTGTTCTCAATATGGTTTTCTTGAACATTGACTTTTACAGATATGGAATTTTTAGAGGTTTTAACAGAGGGTCTTGAAAAGGTGCTAATGGTTCGAGGAGGAGGTCGCGAAGTAATAACAATTTACTCTTAAGTCTCTAGTAATAGCTTGAAAATATTTGCAACTAATATCAATCGGTCAGTAATTATTTGTAATGTATAAATCAAAAGTTATATTTTGTATCTGAACACAAAATCGTAATAAAATATTTGTTATAATAAATTATTCGGTTTTTATTGCCAAAATTTAACCACACAATTCTATTATAATATAATCATAATTATGATAGCCACTCCTTCAAACATAGGATCTTATTGCGAAACATTCATAGGAGCATCAGCGGCAGACACTTGTCGAAATTGCATCATACCCAGGGGCGTAGCCAGAACTTGGTCATGGTCAATTGTTTAAGCTAATTTAGTATTACGTGCTTTCTTAAGTAAACTGCACTTTTCAAATAGGGCCTTTTCTGGTAGCGCCACCTATGTGTGACTTAGTGCATTCGAAATTTACATTTTCCCCTGATTTTCAGTCAAAATGTCATGATATGTGGTTCCCTGGAAGCGGAGTAATTGCCTCTGAAGTGAAAGTAAGTATGTTATGTGTTATAGGTACCTACAAAAATTAGCATCGAGCAGAGTCAATATTCACTTTTGTTTTAAACTTGGTAAAACTTTAACCGAAACATTTTAATTGATGAACCAAGCTTTTGATGATGATTGTTTATCCCGTGACAGAGTTCATATGTGGAGAGTGTTCTGCGCAAGGCCGTTGCACATCGTAATGGCATGATCTTCAACAAAAGTGTCCAGCATACGCCGATGACATTGACGTCATCGGGCGTAACAAGCGAGATGTCACCGCTGCCTTTGCGGCAGTCGAAAGGGAATCGGCCAAAATGGGTCTGGTGGTAAATGAGGGCAAGACGAAGTATATGCTGTCTACACGCATGGACTCGCAGCGTCTAGGGTCTCACGTCGAGGCTGACAGGTATACTTTTGAAGTTGTCAAGGAATTCGTATACCTTGGCACCGCCATAAACAGCAGCAATGATGTCAGCTTGGAGATAAAACGAAGGATTATCTTGCCAATAGGTGCTACTACGGTCTCGGTAGGCAACTGAGTAGCAGAGACCCAACGGCCTTGTTGGTGGTGTTCGATGCGGCAGTTGGAGGTCGACGGCGAAGAGGGAGACCGTTTCTCCGGTGGAAGGACCAAGTTCAGGACGCCCTAACTTCTTTTGGTGTGACCAACTGGAGAAGGCGCGCGCAAAGCAGAGGCGCCTAGAGAGAGCTTTTGCGGCAGGCCGTAACCCAGTAACGGGTTATTATGGCCAGTTAAGTAGGTAAGTAAGAGTTCATAAGTGGTATACGTGTTTTAAAAACGATCGTAAGGTCATAAATGATGTGCAACATGTTGGCCAACATAAATCCATGATCACCGCAGATTCCATCAAACATGTGTATGAATTCATTAAAGAACAGTCAAAATCGTCATTTACATTCTTGTAATTAGATTTAAACATCTAAGAAACATCAATTTGTGAGGAATTACCAGTCAATGGTATTTATTATAGGTACTAGGTATTTGAAGCCCGAGCTTTTGAACAATTTTAGTCTCGACAAATACCAGGACCGAAACATAAAAATAGCTTACCTTTCCCTTATCCTTATTAAGTACACAAAAATTATTTGCGAGCACCTTAAGACTCTTAAGTAATTTCAGAGCAAATGTAGTATACAGAATGCGAGTGATGTGATGAGAATGCTGCTTTAAATATTCGCATTCATGCGCAACTCAAGGATGATGGAGGTTGTGCCTTTGAAGAATATCCTTACAATAACGATCGACAGAGTATGGGTTTCACATTCGATCATAGAAGACGAGAACATATATGGACCTGCTTAGGTTCCAGAATGAAGACTTGAACGACAGGGTCATCACCCGAGGTCGTTCCAGGGACACCGAAACCGGTAAAGAGCTCTGGGTTTTGTTTTGAAAAATTAGGTACAGATAATTGGTCAAAATAAGTACTCTTATATGATCAATGTTTGCGCTTAAGAAGGATAATAACAACTGACTCCTTTAAACTATTTGAAACTAGCTGACCTGGCGAAGAAAATCAACTAAAAGAAGAGGAAAAGCTACTGATTAACGCATTTGAGGCCCACAAATCAGCTAAGTTTCAGTAAAGAAATGGACTGCGCTTGAACCATGCCAATTCAAAAAACCAATTTTTATAATTTTTACTTACGCCCCCTTGTTCACCCGCATCATTCCCTCTGTCGTAAGGGAAAATGGCAGGTTCGTACTAAGTTTCATTGCTGTGCGACTTATAGTTCAGCAGAATATTTGGGTCACAAAAAATTTGCCACGCCCCTTGTCCAACGCCCATCAAATCTTACCAGTAGAATCACACATCTATGGGACGAAGCTATACTAAATTTCAATGCTGTGCACCTTACAATTTCGAAAATATTCCATTATAAAGATTTTGCTGGCATGGGAGGTGCCACGACCCTCATCTAATACCAGCCCCATTCCCTCTGTCGAAGGACATGACTAAATAATAAGTTCGTAGTTGTTGAGACCGCCGACGAAGAGAATCTGATTGATCTGACCTGATTGATAATTTTTTGAAATAAGCATGTCCTTGAAATTTCAAAGTCCTTTTAAAGAAAATCCTGACGTCACACTATGGCTCGGTTTGCCATTTTTCGTTGCAAAAATCATAACTTCTGAACCAATAAAGATATTTAAAAAATTTAAATTGCATCTGAAAGTGTAATATCCAAGCTTTAAATGAGCATACAAACAGGGTGCCACAGTAACAGGGGGCTTTAAAATTCGTTGCCAAACTTAAGATTTCCTAAAACTTCATACTAAAATGAAATTACTTTTTTGTTTGCATTAAGGGGGCTTTCCCGTTTTTTCGTCGAAAAATGAGGTGTTTTTCAAGAATTAATTTTGGAAAGACAGTTTGATAAAATGTTGTAATTCTTTTTTATTTTGTTTGTTGTTACAATAGTGAGTTGAAAAAAAATTTTTTTTTGGAAAAAAACAAAATGGCCGCCGGCTTGCCAAGTACTTATGTTGCCTTGTTTGGAAAACATACTCCCAGTTTTTTACACTTTTCTCGGGTACGGTTTATCTGAAATCAAATTGACCATCATTTTCATTAATTACATAGTTTTAGTTATCGCAAATCGGAGGATTTTTGAAAAATTTCAACTTGGTGAAATTTGGCGCAAATTTGAAAAAAAAATCGATTTTTTTGCAAAATTTTGGTACTAAAAGTGTTGTTAAAAATCGAAATTTCACAATATTGAAAAAATCCTATGATGTGCGATAGAGAATTCATTTGTGAACACGTGAAATTCAGTTTTATCCAAATCGGTTCATTAGATCCGAAAAAAAGTGTAAAAAACGTCACAAAAACATGGTTTCGAGAAAAACGCGTTTAAATTTTTTTAAAGCGTACGCGAGGCTGTGCGCGCCGAAACATTTTTGGCTATAACTTCAAAACTATTGCATATTTCATTATGAAACTTTGGCTTCATATTGTTATAGTATTTATAAATCGATTTCTGTAAAAAAAAAAAAACGATTTTTTGAAACCGAAAAACGGGAAAACCCCCTTAAAAAATTCATTTGTTTATTTATTTTTTCCAATAAATTAATATAATTTATTGATTCATACATATTGTTTTACGAAAAATTTTTTTTTTTTTTAAGTTAGATGTTTTCAAAATCGCTATCTACACTGGAAGGAATGTCTAATAATGAAATCATTTCTACGCTATAAGTATCTGTAAGTTCTTTTTGTGATCTTACAGATCTCATAGATGAAATAACTGGATCAGAAGAAACTGCTAACATGTTGAAAAGGTCTTCATTTTTTCTAGATCGTGATATTTTGCAAGTGTTCATACATCTATACCTTTTGTAGTTCTTATTTTTGTATTCTTGAGCTTCTTCAGACAATTCCCCTATTGGTAAGCACTGGTATTCTATTAAATCCTTTCCATTTGCAAAAATTTTATGTACCGTAGGAGTAAGTTTCTTCTCTGATTAACTCAATCGAGGCTGCAATCCAGTCTGCTAAGTTTCAGTAAAGAAACGGACTGCGCTTGAACCAGATTTAAGTTAAATAGGCGGTACCACGCCTCTTTGTTTAATACCCGCACCTTTCCCTCTGTCGAAAGATATGAATAAATGGTATATTCGTACTAAGTTGCATTGCTGTGCGACATATAGTAAGTCAGCAAAATATTTGGGTCACAAAAAATTTGCCACGCCCCTTGTCCAACGCCCTTCAAATCTTACCAGTAGAATGACTCATCTATGGGACGACACAATACTAAATTTCAATGCTTTACAATTTCGAAGATATTCATTTATAAAGATTTGGCTTTTATGGTCGGTGCCACACCCCACTGTCCAATACCCACCCCATTCCCTCTGTCGAAGGACATGACTAAATAGTAAGTTCGTAGTGAATTTAATTGATGTGTGACTTATGGTTCCAACGTTATCGTCTGAAAATTTTCAGAATTCTCGGTCAAAAATGAGAGTGATTTTCCGACTTTTCCAATAGATTTTCCGGAATTTTCTTTTCGCACAAACCTGAACTGACTCAAGACGAATCCAACAAAGGAAACTTCATTGAAATTGGCCAGTCCGTTTGAGCGTGATTAGATATATATAGATTTAGATAGATGCCAGCAACACAAAATGGGTTGTCGACCGTACTAAATGTGCGCGATTTTTCGTATACTTGCGTGTTTTTCGACCCGAAGTTATTTCACTTTTATTGCTCTAGAAAGTAAAGCGGCAAAAAGCGGCAGCTGAGTTTTGGAAGTTAGGTAAATAATTGAATAATAAATAACCACCCTCAATTTCGCGGAGGTTATTTTTGGTATACTTTTTTTATTTTCGATCAAAGTTGAAAAAAAGGTCGAAATATAGACTTTTCGAGCAATCGGTAGATCGAACAACTTTTAACACAAAATAAAAATTTTTTTTTTAATTATATTAACAATTAACGTACCTTTTAGAAAAAACCAACAAGTTACCGATTGGTCGCTTCATTTACATACAAATCAATCTTAAAGTTAAAAAAAAAATCCAAAAAATACACATTTTTCTCGATGTGGAAAAATTGTCAACTTTGAGCGGCTCTACCTCCCAAACTACTAATCCGAATTTAATGAAAGTTACATATTCGTAACCCCTGGAAAATTCTCAATAAGATGCGTGTATTCATTTTATGGAAAGCTTTCATGAAATTTTTGATTTTTGCAAGGTTTTGCCGACCGTTGGGCCATAGTGCGTCAGAGAGAAAAACTAAAAACGCAGTTTTACTACATTTAGCCCCTAGTTTCGCAAGTTTCGCAAGATTTTTTCGTGTGTTTTGAAAGTTTTTGATTTTTGTCGCACGGTGTAATCAGTGTCGCCTACTGTGAAACCTAAATTGGAGCGTTGAGCGTTGCGTTTTCTGACGCAACGCTCTCGCTCAGTGCGGCATACCAAAATTGAAGCGTTGCGTTGAGATTGGCAAAATCATGAAATGAAGCAAATGTCAACAAAATATCTGTTTAGTTGCCAAAAACCCAACAAACTATTATTATTTTGCAAAACTTAGCTCTTATTTGAATAAATTCCTCACAATTTAAATCAAATCAAATATAAATCACAGGCGTTTTTGTTTGTCGCAGCCAACTTCAACTGCTAACGCGCTGTCAAAATTGGAAATTCGAATAGCTCAGCGTCAGAGCGTTTCAATTGCGGTTTGCTCCATACAATTTGTATGGGCATGAAGCAATTTTGACAGTTGCTTGCCGCTGACGCTCCAATTTAGGTTTGACTGTTACTAGCCAAAGCTGCTCTTTTTCGGAGTGCCACGTCGGCAACGGGCGTAGTGTTGCCACCCTTAAAGGTCGCGGGACATTCTTAAGAAGCAACCCGAGCCGAACATTTGTGATCGATCTCAGTTGCGGACCATCGCAGTTGTATTTTTCCGATAAGTACCACGCTAATCGTTAGCTTTGTGTGTGCTGCCTACCTTTTTCGAATTCTTTTGTAATTTTTCATAGTAGTTAAGCACGTAGCTCTGCCACCCATGTGTGGATAAGAAGAATTAAGGAAAATTCCGAATTAGGCTCTAGTGCCGAATATTTGTATTACTAAGCCGAACCTTTTGTTCTTTAGTAGTAGCACAGAACAAACAATATACAGAATGCGCATCTGGTGTAAAGAAAAATTTCTTTGCGGGTTCCAGCGGTAGGACCCGTTTGTGGATGCGGGGGGAAGCAGTAAAGGGGACGAGAACGCACAGAGCGCGAGAGCGTAGAATGAGAAGCTGTGAGAGCGAAAAATCAAATGTTCGGAGAGCAAACAGATAAAAGTATTGATCGCATGCCGGTGTACAAAACAGTAACGCACCATATATGTGGTTGTTGTTGTTGGCCAACAAAGCGACGTGCCGCATGCATGGTGATGGAGGAAACGCGTACAGGGGAAAGGCGACAGCCTGTGGTTGCTGTTGTCGCTGGCTAACAACTGAAGTTAGAATAAATTTTTGCTTTGGCTGATTTCTGTAAGGAGCTCAGCGACTCACAATACTACGATTAAAAAAAACCGCCAATTTTGGGAATAAGTCAGGGAATAAGTTTGGTCAAAATAACCAGAGTTTATTGCGATTTTAGGATTTTAAGTTTTCGGGGTTTAGTTACATTTTTCTTTTCTGAGGCCCATGAACAATGCTTCCTGAGAAGAACTAAGATCGTAAAATCCAAAATTGTGTTTTTATGATCAGGACATGTGGAAAACCATTGTGGTGTAGCATTTTGACATTTAACTTTTATTAAATTTTTATGCCTACAATTTGTGGCTGTTTTTCAAAAATGCTGCGGAAAATTGAAATGTGTACTTTGCTTATCTCTAATAGAATTTGCGATGGACTAATAAGATTGAAGAAATCTTTGAGTTAAAGTTTTTGTGAAATATGAAAAGTTTACTAGGAACTGTTAGTACCTCATCTTCTTTTCTCAATTCACCTGCACATGTTTCACAGTTTATTTTGGGAAGTATTTTGTAAACAACATAACCCAACAAATATCTTAAAGACGATAAATCAATGGTAAATTCAGAACAGTTCTGAAAATTATCATTTAATATGAAATCGGCAAGGATGGCTGTATTATTATCCACTTCGAAATCATCGGTTTGACTAGTTTCTTCGTTATGATCAGGAGCTGAGTCGAGATTTAATACGATATTAGAAAGCGTTTCAAACGTAGTATCATTTAATTCTTCACAATTGCTGTGGGAACTCAATTGCACAATTTTGGCGGCCATTAAGCGTGCTAATATATTATTAATATCAGCCACTGATGGATTTATATTATTACCACCTTTTTGTCGTAGTATAAAAAAACATATTTTCAAGCTTGTCGTGAAAAAAAAAATTTCGGGTTTTTTCTCAAAAAGCTCGTCTACTAATAGCAAAACAGCTTTTAGAGTAAGTTTCATCCCATCTAGAAAAAAATATTTTTTTTTTGTCAACAAATGAGATTTCATCCAGGTACTTAAGGAAGAATTTTATATACTCATGTGATAAGCTGTTGAGTTGAATCGCAGATCTGTAAACATTTTTGGAATATAACGATCCACTGTTTAGGCAATCAAATATTTTGTCAATATTTTCTAAAAAGCTGGCCGTAAATAAAGCCAATTTTTTAGAGCAACTTTTGAAACCTATAGTTTCAGCAGTTGTCCTAATAGCAGCTTAAACAGTCCTGCTGAAAATTTGGGTTGCCAGTTTTACTTTCATTTTCTCGAAAGAATTTGGGAAAATGTGTTGGCTGGTTAGTTTAGGACACATTTTTGTTGTTGATTTAAGTTCCATTTCAAATAATTCCTGAACTACCCTAAAACTTTTGGTGTAGCTAAGTCGCATTTGAGCCAGCCATTTCTCAATGATTTAACAAGGTGCGGGAAATCATATATGCAGAACACTTTTCCATCATTATACATGAAAAAAGGCCTTTCCAAAGTTACACCCATATCCGAAAAGCACTTCCTATTGGAAGACCCTTGGTCGCAAGTTATAACTTTTACTGTGATGCCAAAACTATTAAGAATTTTTAAATTTTCCAGAATTATATTTTTTAACATATTTGCATTGCATTACATTGATTTGACCATAAAAACACATCATTGTTTTCCTATTTGGCTTGTCCTTTCAACCCCATTTTCTTCTTACCCATCAACCAAATCTAATTTAGGATTATATCGTAATTCCTTTCTAATTGCCATTTCATCCATTAATAGAATTATGTTGTTTTTTCGCTCTGGGTCAAATCCAAGCACCGTTTTCTTATAACCTCAAAAGCAGAGTTCTTAAAACCTGGCTGCAGGAACTTAACAGGGCCCATCGATTAACAGTTGAGATATGTGGCAAATTTAGATTTAGTTTATTTCTTAAAAATTGATATGTCGACTGCGAGACATAATAAATATTTTGAGCCAAATCTTTTACATCTTCCGTATATTCTTTAGGACAGGAACTAAGAAGAAGCTTACAAAATACCTTTGATTCTTTGCTCACGTTATTATAAGAGTCGATACGTTGGAGCACATCTGACTTTTTTTGGTAATTTCGCCTGGTTTTAAATGTTTCTGTATTTTGCCAAAATGTTGTAATACTTCTTCCTGTAAAAAATTAACGGACTTAGCATATGATTCGCAATTATTACAATACCCATCTACGGACTCACTTTTTCGTTTCTTTTTAGTTGAACAATCGGGCTCTGAAAACTCATGTTTCTTCAATATTTTCCAAATTAAATACAGGAACTGCTCCAGATTTTAAATATTTTTTCCCAATGTCAGAACTTGAGAAGTGATTAACGCATATAAATAATGGTTTGGTGCAGTGGCGTCCCCAGGATTTCGGGAAGGGGGGGATTTGTCAAAAAATCCAGTTTAACACTATTTTTATACTTTCATCTTTACATATTATTTTTAATACATGTTGCATAAAATTGTGCATATGTACACACATACATGTATATGTACACATATACATATGTACATATATGTATACAAATGCTAACATAAAATTCTTAAGCGAAAAATTCAAGTGACATGTATTTTTAAGTCATAAGATCCCAACTAAAAAATGCAAGTTTGTTTTAAGTTAGGACATTTTGAAAACTCCTTCTAATAGAATTACGAAAAACTCAAAAGACCTATTTTAAAAAGCATAACGTAAGGGGAATGAAATACGAACAAATAAAAAGGTTGGCATAGCAAACAAAGTATACAACTGTAAAAAAAATATATATATGTACAAATGTAAACAATAATTATCTTGGTGAAAAAGGACTCTTTACAGGACATTGAAGTGCGTTCCGATTTGAAAACTGATACCGTTGGGCGAATTGCTAAATCCTACAGATAATTGGCAAGGAAGTACGGTGTTGACAAAAAAACGATCAGGAAATACGCCGAATAAATAGATAAAAGCGCAAATTTAAAATGTACGTTCCAGCTATTACCAACAAGCAAGCAGCAGTTATCAAAACCAGGCAACGCCGACTTAAAAAAAAATACTTTTCGTGTGCTTCGCCTCACATCTGTCTGATGGATGATGAGTCATGTTTTACGATCGAGGGGAATGAATGGCAACCAAAATATTATTTTGTGTCTTCTGACCACAAAGCGCCTGAAAAAGAAAAGCATATTGCAAAAACAAAGTTTCCAGGGAAGGTTCTATTCTGGCTGGCTATCAGCGAGCGCGGTATCAGTGAGCCAATATTTTTTAAAGGAGGTTTGGCTATAAGCGCGCAAACTTACATGGACAAATGTTTGCCAGCACTCCTATATTTCATCAAAAAACACCATCGACGTGAACAAATTATATTTTGACCCGATTTAGCGTCGTCACATTACGCTAAAGTAACATTAGACAATTTGAATAAGCGCAAAATTGAATTTGTACCGAAGGACGTTAACCCACCAAATGTTCCACAATTAAGACCAATCAAAACTTTGTGGATTCTTGATTTATAAACTCCGAAAAGTGCTGAAGAACATTTATACAAATAGAATTCAGAGGTCAATTAAGAAAGTTCCTCAGAATATACGGAAACCGAGCCGCAATGGAGTAAATTTTTTTGTAAATTAACTAAAGTGTCAAAGCTATTTAAAAAGCTGTAACCAAACTAAATAACTTGTATGTAACAGTTTATTACTGACATTTTAGATTTGTTCGTATTTCATTCCCCACACGTTAAAACATGTATCGGAATTTTTTTCAAATTTCAAACAGCTGATGCAGGATTGCCATGAAGCCTGCGTTTGACTACTACTTTAAATAGTCGATACTTTTGGGAACACCGAAAATACAACTATTCTGCGAGAACAAATGCAATACTGATTTTTTTTATTCATTTATTCTTAACCCTTCTGCGGGCATCCGATTCTGACCGTACCATTTCGACCTTTGGATCCACTTTAGTAATTTTGTAGTTAAGCTATCGAGATCATATTTCATGATATCCTCAACTGATCCTTTCTAAGCACAAAAACCAAAACCATGGCTTGGCCACACCATGGTGTATTTTCATAGAAATTTGGCAGTTACAAGTTTTTTTGTTATTTCCCACGTAATTATTGTCGGAATGGCTTACAAATATTTTTTCAGCCCTTTACGGAGCATAGGGCTTCAACTAGGCTTTTCCATTTGACTCGATTTGAAAAACCTTTTTCGTGCCATCCCATGTAATCGTGACATAAGTAAATTGGCGCAAAACTATCTGGTCCAAATGTTTTTCACTCGCCTTGGCTTTTATTTTCTTTTGGTTTAGTAAATTATAATTTTTGGTGGAAAATAAAGTCGGAACATATTCAAATTTAATATTTATCCATTGTATTCGTGGTTATGTTCGTGTTTTGGTGCCAATTCAGTTACATTCCTGAAGTGAAGATAGTATTTGTGGTCTTGTTGTGTCTGGTTTCTTATCAATTCGATTAGGTGTTTTCTCTGGCAGAGATGAAAGGAAGACAATGCTATTTTAAGGATCAGGTGGACATTGTTTTTGAACTTCGACGCTGGAGTAAATCAGAGAGGACAATTTCTCTGAAAAAATTGGTTATAATAACGGTGCTGACAATTTCAGGCTTTCATTTAGCGCTGAACAAAACGAAGCTTCTAATACTGATAGAAAAAAGATAGCGACGACGAAGGCGACAAGGAAAACCATATCCGGCCAGATCAGCATGAACAATAACATGTTCTGCATGTTTTTCTTTGGCAAAGCAGTTCAGAATTGTTAACAGTTAACAGTGCAAGGAATCGAGAAATAGCAATAGATATATCTAAACGCGATTTTTATGTGTCCAATGTAAAATCTCAATGTGTTTCAGTTATGATATTGCATTATATTGTTGCAATAATTGCAGTGGTCAAGCAATAGAAGCAAATCCATAAAAAAGTATTTTAAATTTATACATTTTTTTATTATTTTTTTGCTTTACTGTCGTATTTTTTGAATTTAAAAATTAATTCATTGAAGTGGAAACTCGCTATTTACTTAATTATTCAAGTATATTTTTACCGTTTTACGTAAATAAAATGTAGGCAAGCAAAAGAAATCATTGTGTTCACACTTTCTGGTTTTTTTTTTAATATCCTTAACTACAATCCTCGACTATCCTCTTGTTTACACCATGGTCCGGCCAGATCATGGGATGTTCAACTATTAGGTTTTAAGTGGGTGCTCACAGAAAAGATAAAGCAAATAATTAAAATTGTTCACAATTCTATATTGTTACATCAAATTGGATAAATGAATATATCCACCAAGGGGGATCCATCCCCCTAATCCCCCTGGGGACGCCACTGGTTTGATGTATTCTTTAGTCATAGGGCGGAAATTTAAACATTTTAAGTTTTTCATCATTCCGTCTAGATTTTCGGCAACATGTTATGCAGCATTGAAGCCCTGACTTTAATAAATTTTTCCCACCCGGGGTAGTAAATTTTTACTCGGAGCCGGATCCATTTTTCGTATACTAATAAAGTCAATGAATATGCCAAATCAAAGGTAATATAATGAACAGAAAGGATCAACTACGTCAAAATATCTGTAAAAAATTTTAATTTGGATCAACCACGTCAAAAAAATAGCAAAAAATTCAAAATTGGAATCAACCACGTCAAAATTTAGACAAATAATTATACTTGGAACTAGCCTTGTAAATATATTTGTAAAAATTTTTATTTTGGATCAACCACGTCTAAACATTTGCAAAATTTAATATCAATTAATCTTAGCGCAGCATGAACAAAAAACGACCATTCAGCTCAAAGATTCGATTGATAATGACAATAAACAAATTAGCCGGCACGTGCTTGCTCTGCGTTTGCTTTTTTACAAACAAGAACAAGAAGCGGACAGGCAAAATTTGCATAGGAAAAAGTGACTGGCGATCGCTTTGCCAAAACAACCACCATTTCAAAGTGCCCGAGTAAAGCCAAGCTGGCTTGCTGCGGAAAACAACAACATTGCGTGTTGTTGTCGAAATAAGAATAAACCAATCCACAGTGATTCGACTCTATACAACCGCGGGACAAAATTAGGAGTAGTCCGTTCTTCATAAAATTTAGTATACTAGTTAAACATGGTCTGCTGAAGTGAAATCTCCATTTTGTTTTTCTTAAACTTTTGTAGTTTGGCAATGCCTGAGACTTAAATTTCCAATTTTCGTCATTTTTGGTGAGCTATAGCACAAAGTGTGTTCGCTAGATTTTTCAGATTTTACATTTAATCGGTAACTTCAACATTAGTAATTGCGAAGAGTAACAGAAATTGTCTTAGGACCCTTTAGTTTTGCAATAAAAACGATAATAATAGATGTATGTTTTGCTTTTTTGCAGTTTTCTCAATTTTTCATGCTGATTGCATACTTTTAGGGATAAAAAAAATAAATTTTGTCGAAAAATACGTGTTAAGACCACTTTTCAAATTGAATTATTTTCTGAGATCGGAAGATATCGGAGGATGTAATTACATTATCCGACAAGGAAAGAATGCTTCTTAAAATTAAAAAAAATGCAGGAACATACTTTCATATACTTTTTAAATATTTTGCTTATTTTCAGATTTTTAATTTTGAAAAATATTTTAAATTAAAAGTGAAGTAAAAGCTTCAGCTTTGTAAATTTTGAGAAAACATTAAAAGCGAAAATGGCCACATTATATTAATATTATCTATATTAAAAGTTTTAGCAACTTCCTGGTAACCATGTATTTTTACAATTTTTTTACTCAATAGACTAAAAACCAGAAAATATGTGTTTACAATTTTTTGTGAAAAAAGTTCCGACTTTGAGCAGCTCTTGCAATTGCACTAATTATTTTTTCGCACAGATTTTTTGGGGTTTTCTTAGTTGGAGTTTTACTTTTCAAATGACATAAAAATTGTTACATTCTGAGACTATACATTTTTTTGAATTTTGTCTATGGAACGAATCACTGTGCAATCCATCGAATGAATGCGAGAATGCAAGAGAGGATCGCAAAGCAGCTCTCCGCTCGCTTGCGCTTACTCTCTCGGTTCCATATACATTTACCTCATCTTGCTGCTTCCCGCCCGCGTCTGAAATTAAAGCGCAAAATTATTTCAGATGCGCCTTCTGTATACTGTTTATTCTGTGGTAGTAGTCAGGCTGATCGCAGGGTAGAGTAAAAAGCTAATTGGGCTATGAGCGTTCAACGTTCGCCCCAGCAAGGTGTGATGGTTGCCCTGTGGTGTAACGTAAAAGATTATAAAATGCAACCCTGCGTGCACTCTAGGCTAGTAATAGACGAACACAAAGCTGGCGAACTGCTGACGTGGCAACCACTGAACTGTAACAAACGAACTGCTGACGTGGCAACCACTGAACTGTAACAAACGAACTGCGGAAGGGACAGATGGACAGGAACGAAAAACGAGGCAGTCGGTGACGAGCTAGTGAACGAGGCAGTCGGTGACGAGCTAGTGAACGAGGCAGTCGGTGACGAGCTAGAGAACGAGGCAGACGGTGACGAGCTAGAGAACGAGGCGGTGCCAGCAGCAGCCGCCACGTGAGCACCAGCTTGACCACACCAGCACGCGCTCGAGCAGTTTCCTCCTAGCCACCACGCGCGGTGCCAGCAGCAGCAGCCACGTGAGCACCAGCTTGGCCACACCAGCACGCGCTCGAGCAGTTTCCTCCTAGCCACCACGCGCGGTGCCAGCAGCCAGCCAGCCACGTGAGCACCAGCTTGGCCACACCAGCACGCGCTCGAGCAGTCTCATCCTAGCCACCACGCGCGGTGCCAGCAGCAGCAGCCAGCCACGTGAGCACCAGCTTGACCACACCAGCACGCGCTCGAGGCCGAGTCATCCTAGCCACCACGCGCGGTGCCAGCAGCAGCAGCCAGCCACGTGAGCACCAGCTTGGCCACACCAGCACGCGCTCGAGCAGTCTCATCCTAGCCACCACGCGCGGTGCCAGCAGCAGCAGCCAGCCACGTGAGCACCAGCTTGACCACACCAGCACGCGCTCGAGGCCGAGTCATCCTAGCCACCACGCGCGGTGCCAGCAGCAGCAGCCAGCCACGTGCGGGCTACCGCCACCACAGCGGCTCGATTGCCGACGCACTGCCGCGGCGAATCATTTTTTTTTGAAAAGGGGGCGGACGAGAACCCCCCCCCTTGTGCGGTATCCCATACCATCTGCGATGGTTGAATTATTATATTAGTAACCTTAATTTCCCTTTTGTAAAATGTAAGTAGATATTCAATGTGATCAGCGTCGTCGCCAAATGGATGGGTCGGGAGAGACGGAAACGCTCTCGCTAAGGTTGGGAAGGGGAGAGCCGGGGGCCATTGACCACCTTAGGTCCCCCTCTGGTTGTTGCCACCTCGGTGTTGTCGCTTCACTGCTGCTTGCGTGAACTTATACTCTACACCTGCGGGGTGGACGAGTAGGTTCGTAAGTGGTATTGTCCGTCCGATTGTCCGTACGTCAAGTTGCATGGCCGGTTGATAGGTAGAATTGTCCGCGGTGTGAGAATATCATCTTCTTCTTTTACGGGTGTTTTCTAGTAAGAAAAACCCACGTGCATGAATAACTTTGTGTATTGTTGGTAGGTAGCGGTAGGTGCTCGAGCAAGAACCCCCCCCACAACCCGAAGAGCTTAGACCTGGTACCCAGCTAGCATGCACACCCGCTCGGCATTGCACTACATTAAATACCAGCAGGTCCTTTTGGAAGGGTCCATTACATAGATGGCGCCCAACCCAGAGGGATTCATTACATAAATGGCGCCCAACGTGGGGCCCACAAAACTGTGGGATACCCAAATCAAATTTATTTTCTTGTCCTTGGAAAGGTTGCGTTTTTGGAAGGTGACGGAATTAGTCGTGAATGCTTTGTAGACGTTCAGCTAACCAACCGGAAGAAATCGTAACGAACTTTTAGGCCTTAATTTTTTTCGGAATAGGGTTGAAGTATCTGTCATTAAAGGTACACACTACCATTATTTTATACCTAAAAGTTCATGTTTTCCTTGTGAACGTGGGGCCCACAAAACTGTGGGACACCCAAATCAAATTTATTTTCTTTTCTTTGAAAAGGTTGCGGTTTTGGAAGGTGTCGGAATTAGTCGTGAATGCTTTGTAGACGTTCAGCTAACCAACCGGAAGAAATCGTAACGAACTTTCTCCTGAACATTGGTCTTTTAGGCTTTAATTTATTTCGGAATAGAGTTGAAGTATCTGTCTTAAAGGTACACTCTACCATTATTTTATACCTACAAATCATTGTTTTCCTTTTGAAGCTGTTATCCTTTTATGAGTACAAAGTCGACTTAAGGTAGTTGCGTAGCTCATAAATAATAGCAGTAGCTCGCTCTTCGACACCAAATTAATTTCTCTGTACACTTCGTGAGGTGAACGCAGAGTGGCAACAACATTTCTCTCTTTGGCAACGACGCCTGATCACATTTAGACGTTTTACTTTTTTTTTAAAAGGTTGCGTTTTTGGAAGGTGTCGGAATTAGTCGTGAATGCTTTGTAGACGTTCAGCTAACCAACCGGAAGAAATCGTAACGAACTTTTAGGCCTTAATTTTTTTCGGAATAGGGTTGAAGTATCTGTCATTAAAGGTACACTCTACCATTATTTTATACCTAAAAGTCCATGTTCTCCTTTTGAAGCTGTTATCCTTTTATGAGTACAAAGTCGACTTAAGGTAGTTGCGTAGCTCATAAATAATAGCAGCGAGCTCGCTCTTCAACACCAAGTTAATTTTCTCTGTACACTTCGTGGGGTGAATGCAGAGTAGCAACAGCATTTCTCTCTTTGTCAACGACGCATGATCACATTTAAAATTTCATTGTTAGGAACCTTTTCGAGGAGAAACAAACAACAACAAAAAATTTTTTTTTAATCTTTAAGTACAACAAACATTTTTTTTCGGAAACCGTAATTTGACATTTTTCGAATTCTGTGGGGAAAATAACTTTTAAACATGGCTGTTCGTCGTAGTGATGAAAATTTGCCTCAACTGGTTACACCAGGAGGTTTGTGTTCTATTTGCGATGAAGCAACTACGGAAACCAATGGCACCACTACACCGGGCAACCATGAGTTCCACCGTACAATGCAAATGTCAAAACATACAACAGGCGTTCTAGGTCGAGTAGTTACAAGCCAGGACAAGTGGTGCTAAGGAGGAATTTTGCCCTTAGTAAACAAGTTAACAATTTTAACAGCAAATTAGCGCATACTTTTCTCAAGGCGCGGGTTCGAAGTCGAGTAGGTACGGCATATTATGTGCTTGAAGATGAATCAGGAAAGCTCTTGGGAACTTACCACGGCAAGGATATGCAACCGCTATAAAACCTTTTCGTAAAATTGCACCCATTTTTCAGATTCAAATTTTAAGTAAAACTTAAATTTTGAACCTGCTTTGTGATGGTTGCCCTGTGGTGTAACGTAAAAGATTATAAAATGCAACCCTGCGTGCACTCTAGGCTAGTAATAGACGAACACAAAGCTGGCGAACTGCTGACGTGGCAACCACTGAACTGTAACAAACGAACTGCTGACGTGGCAACCACTGAACTGTAACAAACGAACTGCGGAAGGGACAGATGGACAGGAACGAAAAACGAGGCAGTCGGTGACGAGCTAGTGAACGAGGCAGTCGGTGACGAGCTAGTGAACGAGGCAGTCGGTGACGAGCTAGAGAACGAGGCAGACGGTGACGAGCTAGAGAACGAGGCGGTGCCAGCAGCAGCCGCCACGTGAGCACCAGCTTGACCACACCAGCACGCGCTCGAGCAGTTTCCTCCTAGCCACCACGCGCGGTGCCAGCAGCAGCAGCCACGTGAGCACCAGCTTGGCCACACCAGCACGCGCTCGAGCAGTTTCCTCCTAGCCACCACGCGCGGTGCCAGCAGCCAGCCAGCCACGTGAGCACCAGCTTGGCCACACCAGCACGCGCTCAAGGAGTTTCCTCCTAGCCACCACGCGCGGTGCCAGCAGCAGCCGCCACGTGAGCACCAGCTTGACCACACCAGCACGCGCTCGAGCAGTCTCATCCTAGCCACCACGCGCGGTGCCAGCAGCGGCAGCCAGCCACGTGAGCACCAGCTTGACCACACCAGCACGCGCTCGAGGCCGAGTCATCCTAGCCAACACGCGCGGTGCCAGCAGCCAGCCAGCCACGTGAGCACCAGCTTGGCCACACCAGCACGCGCTCAAGGAGTTTCCTCCTAGCCACCACGCGCGGTGCCAGCAGCAGCAGCCAGCCACGTGAGCACCAGCTTGACCACACCAGCACGCGCTCGAGGCCGAGTCATCCTAGCCACCACGCGCGGTGCCAGCAGCAGCAGCCAGCCACGTGAGCACCAGCTTGGCCACACCAGCACGCGCTCGAGCAGTCTCATCCTAGCCACCACGCGCGGTGCCAGCAGCAGCAGCCAGCCACGTGAGCACCAGCTTGACCACACCAGCACGCGCTCGAGGCCGAGTCATCCTAGCCACCACGCGCGGTGCCAGCAGCAGCAGCCAGCCACGTGAGCACCAGCTTGGCCACACCAGCACGCGCTCGAGCAGTCTCATCCTAGCCACCACGCGCGGTGCCAGCAGCAGCAGCCAGCCACGTGAGCACCAGCTTGACCACACCAGCACGCGCTCGAGGCCGAGTCATCCTAGCCACCACGCGCGGTGCCAGCAGCAGCAGCCAGCCACGTGAGCACCAGCTTGGCCACACCAGCACGCGCTCGAGCAGTCTCATCCTAGCCACCACGCGCGGTGCCAGCAGCAGCAGCCAGCCACGTGAGCACCAGCTTGACCACACCAGCACGCGCTCGAGGCCGAGTCATCCTAGCCACCACGCGCGGTGCCAGCAGCAGCAGCCAGCCACGTGCGGGCTACCGCCACCACAGCGGCTCGATTGCCGACGCACTGCCGCGGCGAATCATTTTTTTTTGAAAAGGGGGCGGACGAGAACCCCCCCCCTTGTGCGGTATCCCATACCATCTGCGATGGTTGAATTATTATATTAGTAACCTTAATTTCCCTTTTGTAAAATGTAAGTAGATATTCAATGTGATCAGCGTCGTCGCCAAATGGATGGGTCGGGAGAGACGGAAACGCTCTCGCTAAGGTTGGGAAGGGGAGAGCCGGGGGCCATTGACCACCTTAGGTCCCCCTCTGGTTGTTGCCACCTCGGTGTTGTCGCTTCACTGCTGCTTGCGTGAACTTATACTCTACACCTGCGGGGTGGACGAGTAGGTTCGTAAGTGGTATTGTCCGTCCGATTGTCCGTACGTCAAGTTGCATGGCCGGTTGATAGGTAGAATTGTCCGCGGTGTGAGAATATCATCTTCTTCTTTTACGGGTGTTTTCTAGTAAGAAAAACCCACGTGCATGAATAACTTTGTGTATTGTTGGTAGGTAGCGGTAGGTGCTCGAGCAAGAACCCCCCCCACAACCCGAAGAGCTTAGACCTGGTACCCAGCTAGCATGCACACCCGCTCGGCATTGCACTACATTAAATACCAGCAGGTCCTTTTGGAAGGGTCCATTACATAGATGGCGCCCAACCCAGAGGGATTCATTACAAAGGGCGTGGCGCGACTGACGGGAATGATGTTACCCCACTAATGGGCCCAAATGGAAGTAGCGGTGGCTTCACGAGTGCGGTAGGCATTGGCCCAGGGCTGAATATGATGGATCCGTTTACGCGAAGTGGGAAAATAGCACGTTCACCGGCACGTAGAGCCGAGTATGACCACCAGCGAATACGCAGGCATGATCGACCACTTGGTAGCGGACGCAAAAAATAAGGGCCCAAAGGTGATAGCGGGCGACTTCAATGCCTGGGCTACGGAGTGGGGTTCGACCAGAACGAACGCCAGAGGAACTATCCTTCTCGAAGCCTTTGCTGCGCTCGACGAAGTGCTACTTAACGACGGCGATGAACCAACATTCCACAAGAACGGGCGTGTGTCATATATCGACCACACGTTCGTTAGCGCGTGCTTGGCCAGAGGGGCAACGTGGAAGATCCATAGCGGTTTTACGCGCAGTGACCACCAGGCGATCCTGACAGAAGTCAGACAACGAGTGCCACAGCAGGCGGCACGCAGCAGCCGTAACCAGGGATGGAAGCAAAAGTCCTTAGATGTGGATACCCTGCAGGTGGCCCTGGAGGAGGCGCCGCTTTCAGGCTCAGCGGAAACCAAGGTGTCGTAGCTTATGGGCAGACTGGTGCGTGCGTGCGACGCATCAATGCTGCGTCGTGGTATTTCAAACCGCAGGCGACCAGTGTATTGGTGGAACAGCAACATAGCTGACCTTTGAAACGGCTGCATTAGCGCCAGGCGTAAGTTCCAGCGCGAAAGAGGCGGCGACGGTGGAGACAGGCTCCACGCCTCGTATAAGAAGGCGGAAAAGCATATAAAAAAGGCCATCAAGGAAAGCAAGAGAAAATGCTTCACCGATCTCTGCGACAGCGTTGACCAAAACCCATGGGGCACAGCGTATCAGGTGGTAATGAAGAAACTGGCCACCTTCAGCCCGCCACCGCCTACCTCGGCGCCATTTCTTAAACGCGTAGTACAAACGCTATTCCCACCACAATGCGGCCTTCGGCAAGATGCCATCTCGTACCCGCGCAGCGCCGTTTATGATGTACCGAGGGTAGACAGCGAAGAAGGGATCACTGCCTGCGGGAGAATCGGCGACCAAAAACCACCTCGGCCAGATGGCATCCCGAACAAGGCGCTGAAGGCTGCAATCAAAGCGTACCCCAGCCTTTTTGTGGATGCTTACAATGCCTGCCTAACAGAGCGAGCTTTCCCGGACAGGTGGAAGATCCAGAAGCAGGTGTTACTGCCGAAGGGGAAGAATAACCTCGAAGACCCGTCATCGTACCGTCCCATCTGCCTGCTGGATTCCGCAGGCAAGTTGCTAGAGCGCTTAATTTGCACTAGACTAGAGCAGTGTTGCCAGATCAGGAGATTTCCTCCTAGATTTAGGAGATTCTTGGCCTTTTAGGAGAATTTTTAGGAGAAAGAATTGTTTAGGAGAAAGTTTAGAAGATTTATATTTAGGTCAGGGGATTTTTCGGATTCTTAGTGGATTTTTGGGAGATTTTTGGATAACGAAGTATGATGTATTGGGAACACTGGCAACAAGACATTAACTACTATTTTAATAGTCAAAGCACCCTCTTGTGTTAAAAATGTGTAAGCTTACAAAAACAAATGTTAGCTCGTTCTATCTCGTTCTCACTTATTGCTGTCACAATGACCAAAAAATGGCACTTTTTGTTTACTTCATTTGTTATATGTTTTGTTTTTGTTAAGTTTTTGTTGAATAAAAAAAGGATGCATTAAAAAAAATTATATGTATATATTTTTATTTTTTTATGAGAAATTTAATTCCTTTCAAATGACGCAAGTTATAAAAAAATTTTAGGAGATTTTTTTTTAACTTTTGGAAGGAAATTTCAGTATTTTTTTAAATTTAGGAGAAAGTCATTTCAGGTAGCTGGCAACACTGGGCAGGAGGCAGCAATAGCGGATGCAGGGGGCCTGTCTGAGTGCCAGTTCGGCTTCAGGAAAGCAATGTCGACACTCAACGCAATCGATGTAGTAGTCTGTGCAGCACGGAGAGCAATCGAGGGTAAGCGCTGGAGGTATGGCTCCAAGGAGTACTGCTGCGTGGTGACCCTGGACGTGAAGAATGCCTTCAATACGGCGAGGTGGTGTGACATTTTAGCAGCGCTCAGAAAGTTGCAGGTGCCAGGATACCTAGTGTAGATTATCACCCGCTACTTCACGAACAGGGTACTGGATTACCACACCGATGCTGGAGAGATGCGTCACATAGTCACCGGGGGTGTTCCACAGGGGTCGGTACTGGGCCCGACGCTGTGGAACGTGATGTACGACGGGGTGATGCGGCTAGCGGTACCATGAAACGCCAAAATTGTGGGCTTTGCGGATGACATTGCAGTGGTGGTAACTGGAAAGTTCCTTAGCGACGTCGAGGCGACCTGCAACAGCACCGTCAAACTTGTACAGGACTGGCTGTCCTCGGTTGGACTGCAGCTCGCGGAGCAGAAGACGGAGGCACTCCTGATATCCAGTAGGAAGTCAGTAGAGACAGCGCATATCCAGATTGGCGGCGTTACCGTGCACTCAAAACCGGTGATCAGATACCTAGGGATCATGTTAGATGCAAGGCTTAGCTTCAAACACCACTTGAAGTACGTTGGCAACAAGGCATCGAAGACAGTGGCCGCACTATCGCGGCTTATGCCAAATATTGGCGGCCCGAGGCAGCCGAGACGGCTGTTGCTAATGAAAGTAGCAGCCGCCACAATGCTGTACGCGTCACAAATATGGGCTCCGGCGATGAGGGTCAAGTCGTACAGGAGCCACATAGAATCGGTGTACCACATCAGCGCAATCAGGGAGAGCTGCGCATTCCGAACGACGTCGTATGACGCCGCCTGCGTGGTGACGAGGATGGTCCCCATGGACATCTTGGTGGAAGAGGCACGCGCTAAGTACGAGGAGAAAGATGCTGATTGCGCAGCAAAGGAAGACGTATCGGGAGCTGACCCTGCAGAAGTGGCAACAGCGATGGAACGAGTCCCGCAAGGGAAGGTGAACGTTCGCCCTAATAAGCGATCTCCACAAGTGGATGGGCCGTGCGCACGGGTTGGTGGACCACTATCTCACGCAGATAATGACAGGCCATGGCTGCTTTAAGGCATACCTACATAGGTGGGGGTATAAACAGAACCCCTTCTGCGACTTCTGTAGCGGGTCAATCGAAGACGCTGAGCACATTGTTTTCAACTGTGCAAGGTACAATAGCCAACGGCGCCGCCTAGCGAATAAAATCGGTGGCTAGTCGGAATAATGGTAAAGTCTAGGTCCTGCTGGGATGCAGTAGCGCGGTATGTGGCGGAAATTATGATAAGGCAGCGTAAGATCGAGAGGGGCAGACGTGCCTATGAACGTCTTGCGGTGGAAGAGCCAGGGTAAGGCTATGTCCCCCCCTGTGAAGAGATGCTGAAAGGCGGTCCCGCAGGGGTAGATAGTGGGGGTGGTTTTTAGTCGGTAGGAATCCGGCATGCCGACGAACTGGAGTTCCGGTATCTTCCGAAGATTTTTCACTTCCATCAGAAAAAAACAAAAAAACACACACCACGCGCACCCGCACTCTCTATCTTTCTATCCTTTACCCACTTTCTTCCCACTCCGAAAATGAATTGTGTCCCCACTTTGCTACACACTTAGGCTTAAGATCATAATTATAAAATTAGTCGTTAAGAACCACCGAAAGCGTACACACGCATAGCACTTTTGTCCCGCGTACAGCGGGAGTGGTTTTAAATAAAATTCACAAATAATTGTTATCATAAGAATACTTAAATAAAAATTAAAAGAACTGGTATTTGTAGAGTAATTAAATACAAATCTTAAATAATGGTTATGTTATGTGTACCGTCTATACAACCGCGGGACAAAATTAGGAGTAGTCCGTTCTTCATAAAATTTAGTATACTAGTTAAACATGGTCTGCTGAAGTGAAATCTCCATTTTGTTTTTCTTAAACTTTTGTAGTTTGGCAATGCCTGAGACTTAAATTTCCAATTTTCGTCATTTTTGGTGAGCTATAGCACAAAGTGTGTGTGTGTGTTCGCTAGATTTTTCAGATTTTACATTTAATCGGTAACTTCAACATTGGTAATTGCGAAGAGTAACAGAAATTGTCTTAGGACCCTTTAGTTTTGCAATAAAAACGATAATAATAGATGTATGTTTTGCTTTTTTGCAGTTTTCTCAATTTTTCATGCTGATTGCATACTTTTAGGGATAAAAAAAATAAATTTTGTCGAAAAATACGTGTTAAGACCACTTTTCAAATTGAATTATTTTCTGAGATCGGAAGATATCGGAGGATGTAATTACATTATCCGACAAGGAAAGAATGCTTCTTAAAATAAAAAAAATGCAGGAACATACTTTCATATACTTTTTAAATATTTTGCTTATTTTCAGATTTTTAATTTTGAAAAATATTTTAAATTAAAAGTGAAGTAAAAGCTTCAGCTTTGTAAATTTTGAGAAAACATTAAAAGCGAAAATGGCCACATTATATTAATATTATCTATATTAAAAGTTTTAGCAACTTCTTGGTAACCATGTATTTTTACAATTTTTTTACTCAATAGACTAAAAACCAGAAAATATGTGTTTACAATTTTTTTGTGAAAAAAGTTCCGACTTTGAGCAGGTCTTGCAATTGCACTAATTATTTTTTCGCACAGATTTTTTGGGGTTTTCTTAGTTGGAGTTTTACTTTTCAAATGACATAAAAATTGTTACATTCTGAGACTATACATTTTTTTGAATTTTGTCTATGGAACGAATCACTGTGCAATCCATCGAATGAATGCGAGAATGCAAGAGAGGATCGCAAAGCAGCTCTCCGCTCGCTTGCGCTTACTCTCTCGGTTCCATATACATTTACCTCATCTTGCTGCTTCCCGCCCGCGTCTGAAATTAAAGCGCAAAATTATTTCAGATGCGCCTTCTGTATACTGTTTATTCTGTGGTAGTAGTCAGGCTGATCGCAGGGTAGAGTAAAAAGCTAATTGGGCTATGAGCGTTCAACGTTCGCCCCAGCAAGGGCGTAGCGCGACTGACGGGAATGATGTTACCCCACTAATGGGCCCAAATGGAAGTAGCGGTGGCTTCACGAGTGCAACATAACCCAACATACCCAACAAATATCTTAAAGACGATAAATCAATGGTAAATTCAGAACAGTTCTGAAAATTATCATTTAATATGAAATCGGCAAGGATGGCTGTATTATTATCCACTTCGAAATCATCGGTTTGACTAGTTTCTTCGTTATGATCAGGAGCTGAGTCGAGATTTAATACGATATTAGAAAGCGTTTCAAACGTAGTATCATTTAATTCTTCACAATTGCTGTGGGAACTCAATTGCACAATTTTGGCGGCCATTAAGCGTGCTAATATATTATTAATATCAGCCACTGATGGATTTATATTATTACCACCTTTTTGTCGTAGTATAAAAAAACATATTTTCAAGCTTGTCGTGAAAAAAAAAATTTCGGGTTTTTTCTCAAAAAGCTCGTCTACTAATAGCAAAACAGCTTTTAGAGTAAGTTTCATCCCATCTAGAAAAAAATATTTTTTTTTTGTCAACAAATGAGATTTCATCCAGGTACTTAAGGAAGAATTTTATATACTCATGTGATAAGCTGTTGAGTTGAATCGCAGATCTGTAAACATTTTTGGAATATAACGATCCACTGTTTAGGCAATCAAATATTTTGTCAATATTTTCTAAAAAGCTGGCCGTAAATAAAGCCAATTTTTTAGAGCAACTTGTGAAACCTATAGTTTCAGCAGTTGTCCTAATAGCAGCTTAAACAGTCCTGCTGAAAATTTGGGTTGCCAGTTTTACTTTCATTTTCTCGAAAGAATTTGGGAAAATGTGTTGGCTGGTTAGTTTAGGACACATTTTTGTTGTTGATTTAAGTTCCATTTCAAATAATTCCTGAACTACCCTAAAACTTTTGGTGTAGCTAAGTCGCATTTGAGCCAGCCATTTCTCAATGATTTAACAAGGTGCGGGAAATCATATATGCAGAACACTTTTCCATCATTATACATGAAAAAAGGCCTTTCCAAAGTTACACCCATATCCGAAAAGCACTTCCTATTGGAAGACCCTTGGTCGCAAGTTATAACTTTTACTGTGATGCCAAAACTATTAAGAATTTTTAAATTTTCCAGAATTATATTTTTTAACATATTTGCATTGCATTACATTGATTTGACCATAAAAACACATCATTGTTTTCCTATTTGGCTTGTCCTTTCAACCCCATTTTCTTCTTACCCATCAACCAAATCTAATTTAGGATTATATCGTAATTCCTTTCTAATTGCCATTTCATCCATTAATAGAATTATGTTGTTTTTTCGCTCTGGGTCAAATCCAAGCACCGTTTTCTTATAACCTCAAAAGCAGAGTTCTTAAAACCTGGCTGCAGGAACTTAACAGGGCCCATCGATTAACAGTTGAGATATGTGGCAAATTTAGATTTAGTTTATTTCTTAAAAATTGATATGTCGACTGCGAGACATAATAAATATTTTGAGCCAAATCTTTTACATCTTCCGTATATTCTTTAGGACAGGAACTAAGAAGAAGCTTACAAAATACCTTTGATTCTTTGCTCACGTTATTATAAGAGTCGATACGTTGGAGCACATCTGACTTTTTTTGGTAATTTCGCCTGGTTTTAAATGTTTCTGTATTTTGCCAAAATGTTGTAATACTTCTTCCTGTAAAAAATTAACGGATTTAGCATATGATTCACAATTATTACAATACCCATCTACGGACTCACTTTTTCGTTTCTTTTTAGTTGAACAATCGGGCTCTGAAAACTCATGTTTCTTCAATATTTTCCAAATTAAATACAGGAACTGCTCCAGATTTTAAATATTTTTTCCCAATGTCAGAACTTGAGAAGTGATTAACGCATATAAATAATGGTTTGGTGCAGTGGCGTCCCCAGGATTTCGGGAAGGGGGGGATTTGTCAAAAAATCCAGTTTAACACTATTTTTATACTTTCATCTTTACATATTATTTTTAATACATGTTGCATAAAATTGTGCATATGTACACACATACATGTATATGTACACATATACATATGTACATATATGTATACAAATGCTAACATAAAATTCTTAAGCGAAAAATTCAAGTGACATGTATTTTTAAGTCATAAGATCCCAACTAAAAAATGCAAGTTTGTTTTAAGTTAGGACATTTTGAAAACTCCTTCTAATAGAATTACGAAAAACTCAAAAGACCTATTTTAAAAAGCATAACGTAAGGGGAATGAAATACGAACAAATAAAAAGGTTGGCATAGCAAACAAAGTATACAACTGTAAAAAAAATATATATATGTACAAATGTAAACAATAATTATCTTGGTGAAAAAAGGACTCTTTACAGGACATTGAAGTGCGTTCCTATTTGAAAACTGATACCGTTGGGCGAATTGCTAAATCCTACAGATAATTGGCAAGGAAGTACGGTGTTGACAAAAAAACGATCAGGAAATACGCCGAATAAATAGATAAAAGCGCAAATTTAAAATGTACGTTCCAGCTATTACCAACAAGCAAGCAGCAGTTATCAAAACCAGGCAACGCCGACTTAAAAAAAATACTTTTCGTGTGCTTCGCCTCACATCTGTCTGATGGATGATGAGTCATGTTTTACGATCGAGGGGAATGAATGGCAACCAAAATATTATTTTGTGTCTTCTGACCACAAAGCGCCTGAAAAAGAAAAGCATATTGCAAAAACAAAGTTTCCAGGGAAGGTTCTATTCTGGCTGGCTATCAGCGAGCGCGGTATCAGTGAGCCAATATTTTTTAAAGGAGGTTTGGCTATAAGCGCGCAAACTTACATGGACAAATGTTTGCCAGCACTCCTAAATTTCATCAAAAAACACCATCGACGTGAACAAATTATATTTTGACCCGATTTAGCGTCGTCACATTACGCTAAAGTAACATTAGACAATTTGAATAAGCGCAAAATTGAATTTGTACCGAAGGACGTTAACCCACCAAATGTTCCACAATTAAGACCAATCAAAACTTTGTGGATTCTTGATTTATAAACTCCGAAAAGTGCTGAAGAACATTTATACAAATAGAATTCAGAGGTCAATTAAGAAAGTTCCTCAGAATATACGGAAACCGAGCCGCAATGGAGTAAATTTTTTTGTAAATTAACTAAAGTGTCAAAGCTATTTAAAAAGCTGTAACCAAACTAAATAACTTGTATGTAACAGTTTATTACTGACATTTTAGATTTGTTCGTATTTCATTCCCCACACGTTAAAACATGTATCGGAATTTTTTTCAAATTTCAAACAGCTGATGCAGGATTGCCATGAAGCCTGCGTTTGACTACTACTTTAAATAGTCGATACTTTTGGGAACACCGAAAATACAACTATTCTGCGAGAACAAATGCAATACTGATTTTTTTTATTCATTTATTCTTAACCCTTCTGCGGGCATCCGATTCTGACCGTACCATTTCGACCTTTGGATCCACTTTAGTAATTTTGTAGTTAAGCTATCGAGATCATATTTCATGATATCCTCAACTGATCCTTTCTAAGCACAAAAACCAAAACCATGGCTTGGCCACACCATGGTATATTTTCATAGAAATTTGGCAGTTACAAGTTTTTTTGTTATTTCCCACGTAATTATTGTCGGAATGGCTTACAAATATTTTTTCAGCCCTTTACGGAGCATAGGGCTTCAACTAGGCTTTTCCATTTGACTCGATTTGAAAAACCTTTTTCGTGCCATCCCATGTAATCGTGACATAAGTAAATTGGCGCAAAACTATCTGGTCCAAGTGTTTTTCACTCGCCTTGGCTTTTATTTTCTTTTGGTTTAGTAAATTATAATTTTTGGGTGGAAAATAAAGTCGGAACATATTCAAATTTAATATTTATCCATTGTATTCGTGGTTATGTTCGTGTTTTGGTGCCAATTCAGTTACATTCCTGAAGTGAAGATAGTATTTGTGGTCTTGTTGTGTCTGGTTTCTTATCAATTCGATTAGGTGTTTTCTCTGGCAGAGATGAAAGGAAGACAATGCTATTTTAAGGATCAGGTGGACATTGTTTTTGAACTTCGACGCTGGAGTAAATCAGAGAGGACAATTTCTCTGAAAAAATTGGTTATAATAACGGTGCTGACAATTTCAGGCTTTCATTTAGCGCTGAACAAAACGAAGCTTCTAATACTGATAGAAAAAAGATAGCGACGACGAAGGCGACAAGGAAAACCATATCCGGCCAGATCAGCATGAACAATAACATGTTCTGCATGTTTTTCTTTGGCAAAGCAGTTCAGAATTGTTAACAGTTAACAGTGCAAGGAATCGAGAAATAGCAATAGATATATCTAAACGCGATTTTTATGTGTCCAATGTAAAATCTCAATGTGTTTCAGTTATGATATTGCATTATATTGTTGCAATAATTGCAGTGGTCAAGCAATAGAAGCAAATCCATAAAAAAGTATTTTAAATTTATACATTTTTTTATTATTTTTTTGCTTTACTGTCGTATTTTTTGAATTTAAATATTAATTCATTGAAGTGGAAACTCGCTATTTACTTAATTATTCAAGTATATTTTTACCGTTTTACGTAAATAAAATGTAGGCAAGCAAAAGAAATCATTGTGTTCACACTTTCTTGTTTTTTTTAATATCCTTAACTACAATCCTCGACTATCCTCTTGTTTACACCATGGTTCGGCCAGATCATGGGATGTTCAACTATTAGGTTTTAAGTGGGTGCTCACAGAAAAGATAAAGCAAATAATTAAAATTGTTCACAATTCTATATTGTTACATCAAATTGGATAAATGAATTTATCCACCAAGGGGGATCCATCCCCCTAATCCCCCTGGGGACGCCACTGGTTTGATGTATTCTTTAGTCATAGGGCGGAAATTTAAACATTTTAAGTTTTTCATCATTCCGTCTAGATTTTCGGCAACATGTTATGCAGCATTGAAGCCCTGACTTTAATAAATTTTTCCCACCCGGGGTAGTAAATTTTTACTCGGAGCCGGATCCATTTTTCGTATACTAATAAAGTCAATGAATATGCCAAATCAAAGGTAATATAATGAACAGAAAGGATCAACTACGTCAAAATATCTGTAAAAAATTTTAATTTGGATCAACCACGTCAAAAAAATAGCAAAAAATTCAAAATTGGAATCAACCACGTCAAAATTTAGACAAATAATTATACTTGGAACTAGCCTTGTAAATATATTTGTAAAAATTTTTATTTTGGATCAACCACGTCTAAACATTTGCAAAATTTAATATCAATTAATCTTAGCGCAGCATGAACAAAAAACGACCATTCAGCTCAAAGATTCGATTGATAATGACAATAAACAAATTAGCCGGCACGTGCTTGCTCTGCGTTTGCTTTTTTACAAACAAGAACAAGAAGCGGACAGGCAAAATTTGCATAGGAAAAAGTGACTGGCGATCGCTTTGCCAAAACAACCACCATTTCAAAGTGCCCGAGTAAAGCCAAGCTGGCTTGCTGCGGAAAACAACAACATTGCGTGTTGTTGTCGAAATAAGAATAAACCAATCCACAGTGATTCGACTCTATACAACCGCGGGACAAAATTAGGAGTAGTCCGTTCTTCATAAAATTTAGTATACTAGTTAAACATGGTCTGCTGAAGTGAAATCTCCATTTTGTTTTTCTTAAACTTTTGTAGTTTGGCAATGCCTGAGACTTAAATTTCCAATTTTCGTCATTTTTGGTGAGCTATAGCACAAAGTGTGTTCGCTAGATTTTTCAGATTTTACATTTAATCGGTAACTTCAACATTGGTAATTGCGAAGAGTAACAGAAATTGTCTTAGGACCCTTTAGTTTTGCAATAAAAACGATAATAATAGATGTATGTTTTGCTTTTTTGCAGTTTTCTCAATTTTTCATGCTGATTGCATACTTTTAGGGATAAAAAAAATAAATTTTGTCGAAAAATACGTGTTAAGACCACTTTTCAAATTGAATTATTTTCTGAGATCGGAAGATATCGGAGGATGTAATTACATTATCCGACAAGGAAAGAATGCTTCTTAAAATAAAAAAAAATGCAGGAACATACTTTCATATACTTTTTAAATATTTTGCTTATTTTCAGATTTTTAATTTTGAAAAATATTTTAAATTAAAAGTGAAGTAAAAGCTTCAGCTTTGTAAATTTTGAGAAAACATTAAAAGCGAAAATGGCCACATTATATTAATATTATCTATATTAAAAGTTTTAGCAACTTCTTGGTAACCATGTATTTTTACAATTTTTTTACTCAATAGACTAAAAACCAGAAAATATGTGTTTACAATTTTTTTGTGAAAAAAGTTCCGACTTTGAGCAGGTCTTGCAATTGCACTAATTATTTTTTCGCACAGATTTTTTGGGGTTTTCTTAGTTGGAGTTTTACTTTTCAAATGACATAAAAATTGTTACATTCTGAGACTATACATTTTTTTGAATTTTGTCTATGGAACGAATCACTGTGCAATCCATCGAATGAATGCGAGAATGCAAGAGAGGATCGCAAAGCAGCTCTCCGCTCGCTTGCGCTTACTCTCTGGGTTCCATATACATTTACCTCATCTTGCTGCTTCCCGCCCGCGTCTGAAATTAAAGCGCAAAATTATTTCAGATGCGCCTTCTGTATACTGTTTATTCTGTGGTAGTAGTCAGGCTGATCGCAGGGTAGAGTAAAAAGCTAATTGGGCTATGAGCGTTCAACGTTCGCCCCAGCAAGGGCGTAGCGCGACTGACGGGAATGATGTTACCCCACTAATGGGCCCAAATGGAAGTAGCGGTGGCTTCACGAGTGCGGTAGGCATTGGCCCAGGGCTGAATATGATGGATCCGTTTACGCGAAGTGGGAAAAAAGCACGTTCACCGGCACGTAGAGCCGAGTATGACCACCAGCGAATACGCAGGCATGATCGACCACTTGGTAGCGGACGCAAAAAATAAGGGCCCAAAGGTGATAGCGGGCGACTTCAATGCCTGGGCTACGGAGTGGGGTTCGACCAGAACGAACGCCAGAGGAACTATCCTTCTCGAAGCCTTTGCTGCGCTCGACGAAGTGCTACTTAACGACGGCGATGAACCAACATTCCACAAGAACGGGCGTGTGTCATATATCGACCACACGTTCGTTAGCGCGTGCTTGGCCAGAGGGGCAACGTGGAAGATCCATAGCGGTTTTACGCGCAGTGACCACCAGGCGATCCTGACAGAAGTCAGACAACGAGTGCCACAGCAGGCGGCACGCAGCAGCCGTAACCAGGGATGGAAGCAAAAGTCCTTAGATGTGGATACCCTGCAGGTGGCCCTGGAGGAGGCGCCGCTTTCAGGCTCAGCGGAAACCAAGGTGTCGTAGCTTATGGGCAGACTGGTGCGTGCGTGCGACGCATCAATGCTGCGTCGTGGTATTTCAAACCGCAGGCGACCAGTGTATTGGTGGAACAGCAACATAGCTGACCTTTGAAACGGCTGCATTAGCGCCAGGCGTAAGTTCCAGCGCGAAAGAGGCGGCGACGGTGGAGACAGGCTCCACGCCTCGTATAAGAAGGCGGAAAAGCATATAAAAAAGGCCATCAAGGAAAGCAAGAGAAAATGCTTCACCGATCTCTGCGACAGCGTTGACCAAAACCCATGGGGCACAGCGTATCAGGTGGTAATGAAGAAACTGGCCACCTTCAGCCCGCCACCGCCTACCTCGGCGCCATTTCTTAAACGCGTAGTACAAACGCTATTCCCACCACAATGCGGCCTTTGGCAAGATGCCATCTCGTACCCGCGCAGCGCCGTTTATGATGTACCGAGGGTAGACAGCGAAGAAGGGATCACTGCCTGCGGGAGAATCGGCGACCAAAAACCACCTCGGCCAGATGGCATCCCGAACAAGGCGCTGAAGGCTGCAATCAAAGCGTACCCCAGCCTTTTTGTGGATGCTTACAATGCCTGCCTAACAGAGCGAGCTTTCCCGGACAGGTGGAAGATCCAGAAGCAGGTGTTACTGCCGAAGGGGAAGAATAACCTCGAAGACCCGTCATCGTACCGTCCCATCTGCCTGCTGGATTCCGCAGGCAAGTTGCTAGAGCGCTTAATTTGCACTAGACTGGAGCAGTGTTGCCAGATCAGGAGATTTCCTCCTAGATTTAGGAGATTCTTGGCCTTTTAGGAGAATTTTTAGGAGAAAGAATTGTTTAGGAGAAAGTTTAGAAGATTTATATTTAGGTCAGGGGATTTTTCGGATTCTTAGTGGATTTTTGGGAGATTTTTGGATAACGAAGTATGATGTATTGGGAACACTGGCAACAAGACATTAACTACTATTTTAATAGTCAAAGCACCCTCTTGTGTTAAAAATTTGTAAGCTTACAAAAACAAATGTTAGCTCGTTCTATCTCGTTCTGACTTATTGCTGTCACAATGACCAAAAAATGGCACTTTTTGTTTACTTCATTTGTTATATGTTTTGTTTTTGTTAAGTTTTTGTTGAATAAAAAAAGGATGCATTAAAAAAAATTATATGTATATATTTTTATTTTTTTATGAGAAATTTAATTCCTTTCAAATGACGCAAGTTATAAAAAAATTTTAGGAGATTTTTTTTTAACTTTTGGAAGGAAATTTCAGTATTTTTTTAAATTTAGGAGAAAGTCATTTCAGGTAGCTGGCAACACTGGGCAGGAGGCAGCAATAGCGGATGCAGGGGGCCTGTCTGAGTGCCAGTTCGGCTTCAGGAAAGCAATGTCGACACTCAACGCAATCGATGTAGTAGTCTGTGCAGCACGGAGAGCAATCGAGGGTAAGCGCTGGAGGTATGGCTCCAAGGAGTACTGCTGCGTGGTGACCCTGGACGTGAAGAATGCCTTCAATACGGCGAGGTGGTGTGACATTTTAGCAGCGCTCAGAAAGTTGCAGGTGCCAGGATACCTAGTGTAGATTATCACCCGCTACTTCACGAACAGGGTACTGGATTACCACACCGATGCTGGAGAGATGCGTCACATAGTCACCGGGGGTGTTCCACAGGGGTCGGTACTGGGCCCGACGCTGTGGAACGTGATGTACGACGGGGTGATGCGGCTAGCGGTACCATGAAACGCCAAAATTGTGGGCTTTGCGGATGACATTGCAGTGGTGGTAACTGGAAAGTTCCTTAGCGACGTCGAGGCGACCTGCAACAGCACCGTCAAACTTGTACAGGACTGGCTGTCCTCGGTTGGACTGCAGCTCGCGGAGCAGAAGACGGAGGCACTCCTGATATCCAGTAGGAAGTCAGTAGAGACAGCGCATATCCAGATTGGCGGCGTTACCGTGCACTCAAAACCGGTGATCAGATACCTAGGGGTCATGTTAGATGCAAGGCTTAGCTTCAAACACCACTTGAAGTACGTTGGCAACAAGGCATCGAAGACAGTGGCCGCACTATCGCGGCTTATGCCAAATATTGGCGGCCCGAGGCAGCCGAGACGGCTGTTGCTAATGAAAGTAGCAGCCGCCACAATGCTGTACGCGTCACAAATATGGGCTCCGGCGATGAGGGTCAAGTCGTACAGGAGCCACATAGAATCGGTGTACCACATCAGCGCAATCAGGGAGAGCTGCGCATTCCGAACGACGTCGTATGACGCCGCCTGCGTGGTGACGAGGATGGTCCCCATGGACATCTTGGTGGAAGAGGCACGCGCTAAGTACGAGGAGAAAGATGCTCCGCAGCAAAGGAAGACGTATCGGGAGCTGACCCTGCAGAAGTGGCAACAGCGATGGAACGAGTCCCGCAAGGGAAGGTGAACGTTCGCCCTAATAAGCGATCTCCACAAGTGGATGGGCCGTGCGCACGGGTTGGTGGACCACTATCTCACGCAGATAATGACAGGCCATGGCTGCTTTAAGGCATACCTACATAGGTGGGGGTATAAACAGAACCCCTTCTGCGACTTCTGTAGCGGGTCAATCGAAGACGCTGAGCACATTGTTTTCAACTGTGCAAGGTACAATAGCCAACGGCGCCGCCTAGCGAATAAAATCGGTGGCTAGTCGGAATAATGGTAAAGTCTAGGTCCTGCTGGGATGCAGTAGCGCGGTATGTGGCGGAAATTATGATAAGGCAGCGTAAGATCGAGAGGGGCAGACGTGCCTATGAACGTCTTGCGGTGGAAGAGCCAGGGTAAGGCTATGTCCCCCCCTGTGAAGAGATGCTGAAAGGCGGTCCCGCAGGGGTAGATAGTGGGGGTGGTTTTTAGTCGGTAGGAATCCGGCATGCCGACGAACTGGAGTTCCGGTATCTTCCGAAGATTTTTCACTTCCATCAGAAAAAAACAAAAACAACACACACCACGCGCACACGCACTCTCTATCTTTCTATCCTTTACCCACTTTCTTCCCACTCCGAAAATGAATTGTGTCCCCACTTTGCTACACACTTAGGCTTAAGATCATAATTATAAAATTAGTCGTTAAGAACCACCGAAAGCGTACACACGCATAGCACTTTTGTCCCGCGTACAGCGGGAGTGGTTTTAAATAAAATTCACAAATAATTGTTATCATAAGAATACTTAAATAAAAATTAAAAGAACTGGTATTTGTAGAGTAATTAAATACAAATCTTAAATAATGGTTATGTTATGTGTACCGTCTATACAACCGCGGGACAAAATTAGGAGTAGTCCGTTCTTCATAAAATTTAGTATACTAGTTAAACATGGTCTGCTGAAGTGAAATCTCCATTTTGTTTTTCTTAAACTTTTGTAGTTTGGCAATGCCTGAGACTTAAATTTCCAATTTTCGTCATTTTTGGTGAGCTATAGCACAAAGTGTGTGTGTGTGTTCGCTAGATTTTTCAGATTTTACATTTAATCGGTAACTTCAACATTGGTAATTGCGAAGAGTAACAGAAATTGTCTTAGGACCCTTTAGTTTTGCAATAAAAACGATAATAATAGATGTATGTTTTGCTTTTTTGCAGTTTTCTCAATTTTTCATGCTGATTGCATACTTTTAGGGATAAAAAAAAAAATTTTGTCGAAAAATACGTGTTAAGACCACTTTTCAAATTGAATTATTTTCTGAGATCGGAAGATATCGGAGGATGTAATTACATTATCCGACAAGGAAAGAATGCTTCTTAAAATAAAAAAAAATGCAGGAACATACTTTCATATACTTTTTAAATATTTTGCTTATTTTCAGATTTTTAATTTTGAAAAATATTTTAAATTAAAAGTGAAGTAAAAGCTTCAGCTTTGTAAATTTTGAGAAAACATTAAAAGCGAAAATGGCCACATTATATTAATATTATCTATATTAAAAGTTTTAGCAACTTCTTGGTAACCATGTATTTTTACAATTTTTTTACTCAATAGACTAAAAACCAGAAAATATGTGTTTACAATTTTTTGTGAAAAAAGTTCCGACTTTGAGCAGCTCTTGCAATTGCACTAATTATTTTTTCGCACAGATTTTTTGGGGTTTTCTTAGTTGGAGTTTTACTTTTCAAATGACATAAAAATTGTTACATTCTGAGACTATACATTTTTTTGTTTTTGTTAAGTTTTTGTTGAATAAAAAAAGGATGCATTAAAAAAAATTATATGTATATATTTTTATTTTTTTATGAGAAATTTAATTCCTTTCAAATGACGCAAGTTATAAAAAAATTTTAGGAGATTTTTTTTTAACTTTTGGAAGGAAATTTCAGTATTTTTTTAAATTTAGGAGAAAGTCATTTCAGGTAGCTGGCAACACTGGGCAGGAGGCAGCAATAGCGGATGCAGGGGGCCTGTCTGAGTGCCAGTTCGGCTTCAGGAAAGCAATGTCGACACTCAACGCAATCGATGTAGTAGTCTGTGCAGCACGGAGAGCAATCGAGGGTAAGCGCTGGAGGTATGGCTCCAAGGAGTACTGCTGCGTGGTGACCCTGGACGTGAAGAATGCCTTCAATACGGCGAGGTGGTGTGACATTTTAGCAGCGCTCAGAAAGTTGCAGGTGCCAGGATACCTAGTGTAGATTATCACCCGCTACTTCACGAACAGGGTACTGGATTACCACACCGATGCTGGAGAGATGCGTCACATAGTCACCGGGGGTGTTCCACAGGGGTCGGTACTGGGCCCGACGCTGTGGAACGTGATGTACGACGGGGTGATGCGGCTAGCGGTACCATGAAACGCCAAAATTGTGGGCTTTGCGGATGACATTGCAGTGGTGGTAACTGGAAAGTTCCTTAGCGACGTCGAGGCGACCTGCAACAGCACCGTCAAACTTGTACAGGACTGGCTGTCCTCGGTTGGACTGCAGCTCGCGGAGCAGAAGACGGAGGCACTCCTGATATCCAGTAGGAAGTCAGTAGAGACAGCGCATATCCAGATTGGCGGCGTTACCGTGCACTCAAAACCGGTGATCAGATACCTAGGGGTCATGTTAGATGCAAGGCTTAGCTTCAAACACCACTTGAAGTACGTTGGCAACAAGGCATCGAAGACAGTGGCCGCACTATCGCGGCTTATGCCAAATATTGGCGGCCCGAGGCAGCCGAGACGGCTGTTGCTAATGAAAGTAGCAGCCGCCACAATGCTGTACGCGTCACAAATATGGGCTCCGGCGATGAGGGTCAAGTCGTACAGGAGCCACATAGAATCGGTGTACCACATCAGCGCAATCAGGGAGAGCTGCGCATTCCGAACGACGTCGTATGACGCCGCCTGCGTGGTGACGAGGATGGTCCCCATGGACATCTTGGTGGAAGAGGCACGCGCTAAGTACGAGGAGAAAGATGCTCCGCAGCAAAGGAAGACGTATCGGGAGCTGACCCTGCAGAAGTGGCAACAGCGATGGAACGAGTCCCGCAAGGGAAGGTGAACGTTCGCCCTAATAAGCGATCTCCACAAGTGGATGGGCCGTGCGCACGGGTTGGTGGACCACTATCTCACGCAGATAATGACAGGCCATGGCTGCTTTAAGGCATACCTACATAGGTGGGGGTATAAACAGAACCCCTTCTGCGACTTCTGTAGCGGGTCAATCGAAGACGCTGAGCACATTGTTTTCAACTGTGCAAGGTACAATAGCCAACGGCGCCGCCTAGCGAATAAAATCGGTGGCTAGTCGGAATAATGGTAAAGTCTAGGTCCTGCTGGGATGCAGTAGCGCGGTATGTGGCGGAAATTATGATAAGGCAGCGTAAGATCGAGAGGGGCAGACGTGCCTATGAACGTCTTGCGGTGGAAGAGCCAGGGTAAGGCTATGTCCCCCCCTGTGAAGAGATGCTGAAAGGCGGTCCCGCAGGGGTAGATAGTGGGGGTGGTTTTTAGTCGGTAGGAATCCGGCATGCCGACGAACTGGAGTTCCGGTATCTTCCGAAGATTTTTCACTTCCATCAGAAAAAAACAAAAACAACACACACCACGCGCACACGCACTCTCTATCTTTCTATCCTTTACCCACTTTCTTCCCACTCCGAAAATGAATTGTGTCCCCACTTTGCTACACACTTAGGCTTAAGATCATAATTATAAAATTAGTCGTTAAGAACCACCGAAAGCGTACACACGCATAGCACTTTTGTCCCGCGTACAGCGGGAGTGGTTTTAAATAAAATTCACAAATAATTGTTATCATAAGAATACTTAAATAAAAATTAAAAGAACTGGTATTTGTAGAGTAATTAAATACAAATCTTAAATAATGGTTATGTTATGTGTACCGTCTATACAACCGCGGGACAAAATTAGGAGTAGTCCGTTCTTCATAAAATTTAGTATACTAGTTAAACATGGTCTGCTGAAGTGAAATCTCCATTTTGTTTTTCTTAAACTTTTGTAGTTTGGCAATGCCTGAGACTTAAATTTCCAATTTTCGTCATTTTTGGTGAGCTATAGCACAAAGTGTGTGTGTGTGTTCGCTAGATTTTTCAGATTTTACATTTAATCGGTAACTTCAACATTGGTAATTGCGAAGAGTAACAGAAATTGTCTTAGGACCCTTTAGTTTTGCAATAAAAACGATAATAATAGATGTATGTTTTGCTTTTTTGCAGTTTTCTCAATTTTTCATGCTGATTGCATACTTTTAGGGATAAAAAAAAAAAATTTTGTCGAAAAATACGTGTTAAGACCACTTTTCAAATTGAATTATTTTCTGAGATCGGAAGATATCGGAGGATGTAATTACATTATCCGACAAGGAAAGAATGCTTCTTAAAATAAAAAAAAATGCAGGAACATACTTTCATATACTTTTTAAATATTTTGCTTATTTTCAGATTTTTAATTTTGAAAAATATTTTAAATTAAAAGTGAAGTAAAAGCTTCAGCTTTGTAAATTTTGAGAAAACATTAAAAGCGAAAATGGCCACATTATATTAATATTATCTATATTAAAAGTTTTAGCAACTTCTTGGTAACCATGTATTTTTACAATTTTTTTACTCAATAGACTAAAAAGCAGAAAATATGTGTTTACAATTTTTTGTGAAAAAAGTTCCGACTTTGAGCAGCTCTTGCAATTGCACTAATTATTTTTTCGCACAGATTTTTTGGGGTTTTCTTAGTTGGAGTTTTACTTTTCAAATGACATAAAAATTGTTACATTCTGAGACTATACATTTTTTTGTTTTTGTTAAGTTTTTGTTGAATAAAAAAAGGATGCATTAAAAAAAATTATATGTATATATTTTAATTTTTTTATGAGAAATTTAATTCCTTTCAAATGACGCAAGTTATAAAAAAATTTTAGGAGATTTTTTTTTAACTTTTGGAAGGAAATTTCAGTATTTTTTTAAATTTAGGAGAAAGTCATTTCAGGTAGCTGGCAACACTGGGCAGGAGGCAGCAATAGCGGATGCAGGGGGCCTGTCTGAGTGCCAGTTCGGCTTCAGGAAAGCAATGTCGACACTCAACGCAATCGATGTAGTAGTCTGTGCAGCACGGAGAGCAATCGAGGGTAAGCGCTGGAGGTATGGCTCCAAGGAGTACTGCTGCGTGGTGACCCTGGACGTGAAGAATGCCTTCAATACGGCGAGGTGGTGTGACATTTTAGCAGCGCTCAGAAAGTTGCAGGTGCCAGGATACCTAGTGTAGATTATCACCCGCTACTTCACGAACAGGGTACTGGATTACCACACCGATGCTGGAGAGATGCGTCACATAGTCACCGGGGGTGTTCCACAGGGGTCGGTACTGGGCCCGACGCTGTGGAACGTGATGTACGACGGGGTGATGCGGCTAGCGGTACCATGAAACGCCAAAATTGTGGGCTTTGCGGATGACATTGCAGTGGTGGTAACTGGAAAGTTCCTTAGCGACGTCGAGGCGACCTGCAACAGCACCGTCAAACTTGTACAGGACTGGCTGTCCTCGGTTGGACTGCAGCTCGCGGAGCAGAAGACGGAGGCACTCCTGATATCCAGTAGGAAGTCAGTAGAGACAGCGCATATCCAGATTGGCGGCGTTACCGTGCACTCAAAACCGGTGATCAGATACCTAGGGGTCATGTTAGATGCAAGGCTTAGCTTCAAACACCACTTGAAGTACGTTGGCAACAAGGCATCGAAGACAGTGGCCGCACTATCGCGGCTTATGCCAAATATTGGCGGCCCGAGGCAGCCGAGACGGCTGTTGCTAATGAAAGTAGCAGCCGCCACAATGCTGTACGCGTCACAAATATGGGCTCCGGCGATGAGGGTCAAGTCGTACAGGAGCCACATAGAATCGGTGTACCACATCAGCGCAATCAGGGAGAGCTGCGCATTCCGAACGACGTCGTATGACGCCGCCTGCGTGGTGACGAGGATGGTCCCCATGGACATCTTGGTGGAAGAGGCACGCGCTAAGTACGAGGAGAAAGATGCTCCGCAGCAAAGGAAGACGTATCGGGAGCTGACCCTGCAGAAGTGGCAACAGCGATGGAACGAGTCCCGCAAGGGAAGGTGAACGTTCGCCCTAATAAGCGATCTCCACAAGTGGATGGGCCGTGCGCACGGGTTGGTGGACCACTATCTCACGCAGATAATGACAGGCCATGGCTGCTTTAAGGCATACCTACATAGGTGGGGGTATAAACAGAACCCCTTCTGCGACTTCTGTAGCGGGTCAATCGAAGACGCTGAGCACATTGTTTTCAACTGTGCAAGGTACAATAGCCAACGGCGCCGCCTAGCGAATAAAATCGGTGGCTAGTCGGAATAATGGTAAAGTCTAGGTCCTGCTGGGATGCAGTAGCGCGGTATGTGGCGGAAATTATGATAAGGCAGCGTAAGATCGAGAGGGGCAGACGTGCCTATGAACGTCTTGCGGTGGAAGAGCCAGGGTAAGGCTATGTCCCCCCCTGTGAAGAGATGCTGAAAGGCGGTCCCGCAGGGGTAGATAGTGGGGGTGGTTTTTAGTCGGTAGGAATCCGGCATGCCGACGAACTGGAGTTCCGGTATCTTCCGAAGATTTTTCACTTCCATCAGAAAAAAACAAAAACAACACACACCACGCGCACACGCACTCTCTATCTTTCTATCCTTTACCCACTTTCTTCCCACTCCGAAAATGAATTGTGTCCCCACTTTGCTACACACTTAGGCTTAAGATCATAATTATAAAATTAGTCGTTAAGAACCACCGAAAGCGTACACACGCATAGCACTTTTGTCCCGCGTACAGCGGGAGTGGTTTTAAATAAAATTCACAAATAATTGTTATCATAAGAATACTTAAATAAAAATTAAAAGAACTGGTATTTGTAGAGTAATTAAATACAAATCTTAAATAATGGTTATGTTATGTGTACCGTCTATACAACCGCGGGACAAAATTAGGAGTAGTCCGTTCTTCATAAAATTTAGTATACTAGTTAAACATGGTCTGCTGAAGTGAAATCTCCATTTTGTTTTTCTTAAACTTTTGTAGTTTGGCAATGCCTGAGACTTAAATTTCCAATTTTCGTCATTTTTGGTGAGCTATAGCACAAAGTGTGTGTGTGTGTTCGCTAGATTTTTCAGATTTTACATTTAATCGGTAACTTCAACATTGGTAATTGCGAAGAGTAACAGAAATTGTCTTAGGACCCTTTAGTTTTGCAATAAAAACGATAATAATAGATGTATGTTTTGCTTTTTTGCAGTTTTCTCAATTTTTCATGCTGATTGCATACTTTTAGGGATAAAAAAAAAAAATTTTGTCGAAAAATACGTGTTAAGACCACTTTTCAAATTGAATTATTTTCTGAGATCGGAAGATATCGGAGGATGTAATTACATTATCCGACAAGGAAAGAATGCTTCTTAAAATAAAAAAAAATGCAGGAACATACTTTCATATACTTTTTAAATATTTTGCTTATTTTCAGATTTTTAATTTTGAAAAATATTTTAAATTAAAAGTGAAGTAAAAGCTTCAGCTTTGTAAATTTTGAGAAAACATTAAAAGCGAAAATGGCCACATTATATTAATATTATCTATATTAAAAGTTTTAGCAACTTCTTGGTAACCATGTATTTTTACAATTTTTTTACTCAATAGACTAAAAACCAGAAAATATGTGTTTACAATTTTTTGTGAAAAAAGTTCCGACTTTGAGCAGCTCTTGCAATTGCACTAATTATTTTTTCGCACAGATTTTTTGGGGTTTTCTTAGTTGGAGTTTTACTTTTCAAATGACATAAAAATTGTTACATTCTGAGACTATACATTTTTTTGAATTTTGTCTATGGAACGAATCACTGTGCAATCCATCGAATGAATGCGAGAATGCAAGAGAGGATCGCAAAGCAGCTCTCCGCTCGCTTGCGCTTACTCTCTCGGTTCCATATACATTTACCTCATCTTGCTGCTTCCCGCCCGCGTCTGAAATTAAAGCGCAAAATTATTTCAGATGCGCCTTCTGTATACTGTTTATTCTGTGGTAGTAGTCAGGCTGATCGCAGGGTAGAGTAAAAAGCTAATTGGGCTATGAGCGTTCAACGTTCGCCCCAGCAAGGGCGTAGCGCGACTGACGGGAATGATGTTACCCCACTAATGGGCCCAAATGGAAGTAGCGGTGGCTTCACGAGTGCGGTAGGCATTGGCCCAGGGCTGAATATGATGGATCCGTTTACGCGAAGTGGGAAAATAGCACGTTCACCGGCACGTAGAGCCGAGTATGACCACCAGCGAATACGCAGGCATGATCGACCACTTGGTAGCGGACGCAAAAAATAAGGGCCCAAAGGTGATAGCGGGCGACTTCAATGCCTGGGCTACGGAGTGGGGTTCGACCAGAACGAACGCCAGAGGAACTATCCTTCTCGAAGCCTTTGCTGCGCTCGACGAAGTGCTACTTAACGACGGCGATGAACCAACATTCCACAAGAACGGGCGTGTGTCATATATCGACCACACGTTCGTTAGCGCGTGCTTGGCCAGAGGGGCAACGTGGAAGATCCATAGCGGTTTTACGCGCAGTGACCACCAGGCGATCCTGACAGAAGTCAGACAACGAGTGCCACAGCAGGCGGCACGCAGCAGCCGTAACCAGGGATGGAAGCAAAAGTCCTTAGATGTGGATACCCTGCAGGTGGCCCTGGAGGAGGCGCCGCTTTCAGGCTCAGCGGAAACCAAGGTGTCGTAGCTTATGGGCAGACTGGTGCGTGCGTGCGACGCATCAATGCTGCGTCGTGGTATTTCAAACCGCAGGCGACCAGTGTATTGGTGGAACAGCAACATAGCTGACCTTTGAAACGGCTGCATTAGCGCCAGGCGTAAGTTCCAGCGCGAAAGAGGCGGCGACGGTGGAGACAGGCTCCACGCCTCGTATAAGAAGGCGAAAAAAGCATATAAAAAAGGCCATCAAGGAAAGCAAGAGAAAATGCTTCACCGATCTCTGCGACAGCGTTGACCAAAACCCATGGGGCACAGCGTATCAGGTGGTAATGAAGAAACTGGCCACCTTCAGCCCGCCACCGCCTACCTCGGCGCCATTTCTTAAACGCGTAGTACAAACGCTATTCCCACCACAATGCGGCCTTCGGCAAGATGCCATCTCGTACCCGCGCAGCGCCGTTTATGATGTACCGAGGGTAGACAGCGAAGAAGGGATCACTGCCTGCGGGAGAATCGGCGACCAAAAACCACCTCGGCCAGATGGCATCCCGAACAAGGCGCTGAAGGCTGCAATCAAAGCGTACCCCAGCCTTTTTGTGGATGCTTACAATGCCTGCCTAACAGAGCGAGCTTTCCCGGACAGGTGGAAGATCCAGAAGCAGGTGTTACTGCCGAAGGGGAAGAATAACCTCGAAGACCCGTCATCGTACCGTCCCATCTGCCTGCTGGATTCCGCAGGCAAGTTGCTAGAGCGCTTAATTTGCACTAGACTGGAGCAGTGTTGCCAGATCAGGAGATTTCCTCCTAGATTTAGGAGATTCTTGGCCTTTTAGGAGAATTTTTAGGAGAAAGAATTGTTTAGGAGAAAGTTTAGAAGATTTATATTTAGGTCAGGGGATTTTTCGGATTCTTAGTGGATTTTTGGGAGATTTTTGGATAACGAAGTATGATGTATTGGGAACACTGGCAACAAGACATTAACTACTATTTTAATAGTCAAAGCACCCTCTTGTGTTAAAAATTTGTAAGCTTACAAAAACAAATGTTAGCTCGTTCTATCTCGTTCTGACTTATTGCTGTCACAATGACCAAAAAATGGCACTTTTTGTTTACTTCATTTGTTATATGTTTTGTTTTTGTTAAGTTTTTGTTGAATAAAAAAAGGATGCATTAAAAAAAATTATATGTATATATTTTTATTTTTTTATGAGAAATTTAATTCCTTTCAAATGACGCAAGTTATAAAAAAATTTTAGGAGATTTTTTTTTAACTTTTGGAAGGAAATTTCAGTATTTTTTTAAATTTAGGAGAAAGTCATTTCAGGTAGCTGGCAACACTGGGCAGGAGGCAGCAATAGCGGATGCAGGGGGCCTGTCTGAGTGCCAGTTCGGCTTCAGGAAAGCAATGTCGACACTCAACGCAATCGATGTAGTAGTCTGTGCAGCACGGAGAGCAATCGAGGGTAAGCGCTGGAGGTATGGCTCCAAGGAGTACTGCTGCGTGGTGACCCTGGACGTGAAGAATGCCTTCAATACGGCGAGGTGGTGTGCCATTTTAGCAGCGCTCAGAAAGTTGCAGGTGCCAGGATACCTAGTGTAGATTATCACCCGCTACTTCACGAACAGGGTACTGGATTACCACACCGATGCTGGAGAGATGCGTCACATAGTCACCGGGGGTGTTCCACAGGGGTCGGTACTGGGCCCGACGCTGTGGAACGTGATGTACGACGGGGTGATGCGGCTAGCGGTACCATGAAACGCCAAAATTGTGGGCTTTGCGGATGACATTGCAGTGGTGGTAACTGGAAAGTTCCTTAGCGACGTCGAGGCGACCTGCAACAGCACCGTCAAACTTGTACAGGACTGGCTGTCCTCGGTTGGACTGCAGCTCGCGGAGCAGAAGACGGAGGCACTCCTGATATCCAGTAGGAAGTCAGTAGAGACAGCGCATATCCAGATTGGCGGCGTTACCGTGCACTCAAAACCGGTGATCAGATACCTAGGGGTCATGTTAGATGCAAGGCTTAGCTTCAAACACCACTTGAAGTACGTTGGCAACAAGGCATCGAAGACAGTGGCCGCACTATCGCGGCTTATGCCAAATATTGGCGGCCCGAGGCAGCCGAGACGGCTGTTGCTAATGAAAGTAGCAGCCGCCACAATGCTGTACGCGTCACAAATATGGGCTCCGGCGATGAGGGTCAAGTCGTACAGGAGCCACATAGAATCGGTGTACCACATCAGCGCAATCAGGGAGAGCTGCGCATTCCGAACGACGTCGTATGACGCCGCCTGCGTGGTGACGAGGATGGTCCCCATGGACATCTTGGTGGAAGAGGCACGCGCTAAGTACGAGGAGAAAGATGCTCCGCAGCAAAGGAAGACGTATCGGGAGCTGACCCTGCAGAAGTGGCAACAGCGATGGAACGAGTCCCGCAAGGGAAGGTGAACGTTCGCCCTAATAAGCGATCTCCACAAGTGGATGGGCCGTGCGCACGGGTTGGTGGACCACTATCTCACGCAGATAATGACAGGCCATGGCTGCTTTAATTCATACCTACATAGGTGGGGGTATAAACAGAACCCCTTCTGCGACTTCTGTAGCGGGTCAATCGAAGACGCTGAGCACATTGTTTTCAACTGTGCAAGGTACAATAGCCAACGGCGCCGCCTAGCGAATAAAATCGGTGGCTAGTCGGAATAATGGTAAAGTCTAGGTCCTGCTGGGATGCAGTAGCGCGGTATGTGGCGGAAATTATGATAAGGCAGCGTAAGATCGAGAGGGGCAGACGTGCCTATGAACGTCTTGCGGTGGAAGAGCCAGGGTAAGGCTATGTCCCCCCCTGTGAAGAGATGCTGGAAGGCGGTCCCGCAGGGGTAGATAGTGGGGGTGGTTTTTAGTCGGTAGGAATCCGGCATGCCGACGAACTGGAGTTCCGGTATCTTCCGAAGATTTTTCACTTCCATCAGAAAAAAACAAAAAAAACACACACCACGCGCACACGCACTCTCTATCTTTCTATCCTTTACCCACTTTCTTCCCACTCCGAAAATGAATTGTGTCCCCACTTTGCTACACACTTAGGCTTAAGATCATAATTATAAAATTAATCGTTAAGAACCACCGAAAGCGTACACACGCATAGCACTTTTGTCCCGCGTACAGCGGGAGTGGTTTTAAATAAAATTCACAAATAATTGTTATCATAAGAATACTTAAATAAAAATTAAAAGAACTGGTATTTGTAGAGTAATTAAATACAAATCTTAAATAATGGTTATGTTATGTTTACCGTACGCCAATCGTACGCCAATTTGAATGACAGCTAGAATTCGCGTCCTCCAAAGTGACAATACACTCCTTTTATTAACAGTTTTATTAATAATATTTTTACAGTGAATAACACAGAATAGCAAAAAATTCAAAAAAGTTTTGAGGGACAAAGTCTAACACATCGCACTCGATAGAGGACCTCAGCACATGAAAAAGTGGCAAAAGATTTTTCTCGTGAAGCTCGAATTTTTTTAAATGCAGTTTTAAGACGGAAATTTAAGTGAAAATAAAGGCCGTTCGGTTGTTTTGTGCTAATATTTTGTAAAATATCTTTTGTGGCATTGCAGCCAATAAATTGTCGTTAATATTTTGTGAGATGTTTCGCTACTGTCCTTCCAGCGTTTCCATTAGTGATGCTGTGTTTGAAAATCGCTGCGCACTCACTCGTCGCTCAAGGATACCGAAAAGATTTTCTATTGGGTTCGGGTCAGGTGATTGGGCCGGCAAAGAATTTCCTGTGCCTCAGTCCACTATTTGACGACTTTAGCGGTATGTTTAGGGTCATTGTCATCTTGAAATACCCACCCAGGTAGCGTTTGAAGCTGAGTAAAGGGCAACGTGACTAATTGCCGAGCCTCCTCCTTGCTTTACTGTTGTCTGATAGTTTTGAGGGTTCGCCGACGAACCCTGCTCATACCATCACCTACATAGAAAGAGGTCAAAACTAGACTCGTCACCAAAGATAACTGTTTACCATTGGTTAACAGTCGAATTTAAGAGTATTATTATTGGCGGGGGAAAGTGCACTGCAACCTAAAAGATCTATTGTACCCCCTTCTCGGACCTCACAGTTCCTCAGTGAGGTAGGTAGAGAGCTGCGACTTCGTGCTCACTGAGCACGCCCAAATAGCACTTTTGTGCCGTTTTGTTGTCGCCTCCTCGACTGGGTCATTCCTGCGTGGGAGAAGATACTGGGCCTTAAAGCCAACGCGCATCGTCCAAACAGGACTTGATGCATTTCAGTCTTGTCTCAGACAGATCAGCTAGAGAGCTAATCAGACTGTTCCCCAAGGAATTTAGTCTTTTATATGCTAAGGCAGGGCAGCCGCAGAGGGAGTGTTCGAGTGTCTTCCTCTCGTTGATTTCCCTGCAGCTTCTGCAAAAAGGGTTGTGGGGGATCCCCAATTTCGCCGCGTGTAGACCAATTGGCCCGTGACCCATGATCACGGCTGTTAGCCTAGAAACATTCCTACGAGATTTTAGCAGCAGGTCGTTGGTACTGTGGGAGTTGTAGCGTGGCCAGATCTGCCGAGCCACTCTGCAGCTGGAAAGATTGCGCTACCTACTATCCGCTTTCCGCAGGAAATAATCCTTTAACTGTCTTAGCCTTGCACTTAAATGCGGTGCCACCCGTTCGGGCTGTGAATCCATGGCAGATCCCACCTTGGCCAGCTCGTCAGCCGACTCGTTTCCGCTGATTCCCGCGTGACCGGGTATCCAACATGGTAAGATGGTAAGATTCACCTGGCCGCTCACCAACCTTAGCCATTCCTTACAGTCTCTGACTAGTTTGGATTTTACTATGTGCTTGATGAGTGCCTTAATGGCTGCTTGGCTGTCTGAAAAGATGTAAACATCCCTACCTCGGACTTTTTGCTGTAAGAGAATCCTGCAGGCTTCTCTTATTGCAAAGACATCCGCTTGAAAAACACTGCATATATCTGGTAGGTGAAAGGCTTTTTCCACTACCAAATCCATAGAGTAAATACCTGCCCCAACTCCATCTTTGAACCGTCTGTGTACGGGGAGGTTCCTACGTTTGTAAAAGAAGATGCGTAACGCTCCCATTCCCTTCTAGAGGGGAAGAGCGTGGAAAACCCAACATCAAAGTCGGCACCATTTTTGGTGTAGTCCGTATCCCCCCTTAAGTCCATTGGAACCTTCGTTAGGATATTACTATGTCCGTAAGGTCTTTCCGCCCATTGGGATGATTCTCTTAGTCTCAATGCGCTCGAAGCGGCCGTCCGGTCTATAAAAGATTCAATTCGCAGCAGATGGAGAAGCGTGTCAGAGGCGTCAGAAGGGCAGGACCTCAAGGCCCCCGTTATCCCGACACACGCCGCCCTCTGCACTGCACTGAGTCTATTGATGTTGTGGTTCCTCTCCAGCGCCGGCCACCACACTACTGCTCCGTACGTGAGAATTGGTCGAACGATTGCTATGTAGGTCCAACGAACCATCCAGCACCACCAGTGCTTTCTTGGCCCTCTCTTGTATATTAGTTTCCAGCTGAGTTTGGTGTCTCCAAGATATTTAGCTTCTGGGGATGGCCTAAGCTCGCTTCCGTTGAGCTTTGGCAGTCGAAATGGGGGAACCTTGTACCTTCTTGTAAACAGTAGCAGCTCTGTTTTCGGCCCAGCGGCCCAGCTGCTCAGAGTCCTAAGAGCACCCTCCAAGATGCCATTAATTGTATCTAGGAAGGGTCCTGTCACCATAATGATGATGTCATCGGCGTACGCAATTACCTTGACCCCACCATGGTTAAGAGCCTTCAGTATGGGGTTCAAAGTAATTAGCCATAGCAATGGAGATATTACCCCCCTTGGGGTGTTCCCCTCTTTGCATATCGTGTGACACTAGAGTTGCCGAGTTCAGCCTGGATCTGTCTGCTACTTAGCAGAACCGAGATCCACGAACAGATGCAACCCTCGACTTGTAGGTCTAGCAGAGAGTTAACTATGGCTTCTTTATCCACGTTATTAAATGCTCCTTCTATGTCAAGAAACGCCACCAGCGTGTATTCTTTAAATGAAAGAGATCTCTCTACGGTCCTCACGACCTCGTGCAGAGCCGTCTCGGTGGATTTACCTTTAATGTATGCTGAGCCGTGGATAGATGGTTCTCTTCCAGGCTTCCTCTTATATACGTATCCAGTACACGCTCGAGCGTTTTAAGCACAAACGAAGTCAGGCTAATTGGCCTAAAGTCCTTCGGAAGGACATGCCCTCTTTTGCTTGCCTTTGGTATATATACTACCCTGGCTTTCCGCCATGATTTGGGTACATAGTTCAGTGCTATGCAGCTGATGAAGAGCTCTCGAAGCCAGTTAATTACGTCTTCCCCCAATCCTCTGTCTGGACCGGGACTTTTATACGGGGAAAAAGAGCTGATAGCCCAGCGGACCGTTCTCGCCCTAGGACTCCGAACTGGTAGCACCCTGGGTGCGGTCACAGCGCACCCGGGGAAATGAGTGGACATTAGGAGTTTCAATGACTCCGCTACTGATTCCGTGGCTGTCCCATCCGGCCTGTGTAGAAGCGTCGGGGCTGAATACCCTTTGGCAAGAGCTTTGCTTAGCCTGGACGTTTCCTTAACGCTCTCCATCGAAGAACAGAAGTTTTGCCAGGACTGCGTCTTGGCAGAATTTTCCTGTATGGCTGCCAAACCTTGGTCCTATAGGACTCATTAGATTAGATTGGTTGGGGCTAGACATTGGCTGTCTATGGCACTGCGTTCATTTTGAACTATTGTGCCTTGCCCGAGTTCAGTACTGGAAGAGACTATTTTCTCAAAGAACATTTTGATTCTTGCGAGATCAATTTCAGACAGATGAGTAGTCTGTAGTATTTCCGTGCCTAGTGCCTGCTTTCTTGCATGAACTAAGGCCGGGCATTCAGTGATCAGGTGTATGGAAGTCTCGTCATCCTCCATGCAAAATCTACATATTTCACTGTCTGTTAATTTCAGACGGGTCTTATGTTTGTTTAGCAGACAGTGTCCGCTGATTACTCCTGTCATGAGTTTTAGTTCCGGTCTACTCAAGCGCAGGAGAAATTTTGCATTTCTGCTTGAGTATCGCGTGTAGGAGGCAAGAACGATGGTAACCGCGGCGAAGCGGAAGTGACGGCGAGTTTTGCAGCGAAGACGGGCGAAGAGTCAGTAACTGAACGGACAGCGGACGGAACGGGCGCATTGCACCAGCGCGGTGTGCGAATTCTTTTGTTTTATACCTTTAATATATACCTTAATTAAATTATACCTTTAATAAATAAACTACCTGTGGCTTATAGTTCAGAAGTGGGATAGAGGACGTGCGTGGTCTTAGCCATTAGCAATCGGCTATGGTTTTGCGAATAAGTACAATTTACTGTGTGTGCGGTGTGTAGTGCGGGCGCGCATGTAAATTGAAGCGAGTGCGGGGGCAAAAGCGTGATTTGTGCCCTCAAACGGTTGCCAACGTCACGGCAGATGGAACGTTCGAGAACATACTTTAAACTTTTGGAACAAGCTGTACGTAAAGCGGCCAGGTAACGACGCGGCTGGCGTTACAGAATCAGTTGAGCGCGAGCGGCTCATAACGGTTTGTGCGACGTCGCGGCAGGCGTCACAAACACACGAACGACGTGTGTAAAACGTAACGAACAGCAAAAGAAGAAACGGAACGAGCATTCGAGAGCGCGTGGTACATGACGGTTTGTGCAACGTCGCGGCAGGCGTCACAAACACACGAACAACGTGACAGAAGAAACGATACCAACATTCGAAAGTGTGCTGCTCAGACGGTCTGAGCAACGTCGCGGCAGGTGCACAAGCACATGTAAGAACAAGCGTGTGTAACGTCACAAAAGAAAATATACGAAAAGGGGAAAGTAGACGGTGCGCGCGAGTCGAACGAAAACGCCGAGTAATAATCCTGACGAGTCGAATTCGCTTTGTCGAAAGCAGCGAATCTCGAAAAAGAGAAGCAAAACAAAACCGCGCACGCGCAAAAGAAAAAAGTGATCATTCGCTAGGCAAGATGCCGAAAATTGGCGAACTCAAAATCGAACAGTTGAAAGTAATGCTGCGCGAAAAAGGGCTGCCTACGGTAGGCACTCGCGCTGACCTTGCACAGCGGTTGCGGGATGAAGTTGGTGGCGACGACGTGGAGTCTGTGTCCACGGCAGGGGCTAGTGTACAAGACCAAATCAACGATCTACGTGCTATGTTGGAAAACGTGACGGCGCTGTTGCAGCGTAATGTGCAACCGGTAGAACCAGCGCCCGAAGCAGCAAGTGCGCCGGCGGCACGTGTACAAAGCAATCATTCAGTGAAAGAAATTGCGGAGACAATCCCGGAGTTCGATCCGACAAATTCCCAGTCACTTTCGGCGGAGCAATTTGTCGACCGAATTGACAGTGTGCTCAGGGCGTATAATTTTGACGAGAAATGTTTGCTCCTTGCGGTGTACAGCCGGTTGAAAGGGCTGCGCGCATATTGGCTCGACACTTTAGAAGTGCTGCATACGACGTGGAACGAGTTCGAGAGATTTAAAAGCTGAATTTAGTGTTAACCACGACGAAGCACAAATACACTTTGCAATGAGAAACGCGGTGCGGAAAACAAATGAAAGAATTTCTGACTACTGTTTTCGAATTTATGCTTTAGGCAAACGGTACAAACTAAGTGAATCCGCGATAATTCAATACACACGAGAAGGGTTGAAGCATCGCGAGTTACAAATCGCAATCGCCGCAATGAAATTTGACAGCGTGAAAACAATGCGTGAAACTATCGAAGACTATTTGAACAATCGCGGAAAAATATCGGACTTAAGAGTGAAAAGTGATGTTAAAAGTGCGCCAGAGCAGAGCAAGCCCGACGATAAAAAGCCGATAACTTGTTACAATTGCGGGGAAGTCGGCCACATTTCTTCGAAGTGTACAAAGCCACAAAAGCGCCCGAGATGTGCCGACTGTAACAAAGTGCATGCAAAAGACGCTCCAGTCAATTGCGGCAGGCGTGGTGCGGAAGTGCGAAAGGTCGACTCGTCGACATTGGATGAGTGTTTCACAAAAACAGTTTATGCTAACGGGCAACCCTTCAGTGCGTTTGTTGATACTGGTGGCCAATGCAGTTTAGCACGTTCGTCGGCCGTGAATAAGCTACCCGTCATACGCGAGCAGTGCTCGATGCAAATTCGTGGCATCGGCGGTGGTACGCGGCTTTTGTGCGAGAAATGCGTAATCGAAATAAACATCGACGCGACAACGATACGCGCAGTTTTTTATATTGTCGATAATGACGTGTTGCAAACCGATTTCATGCTGGGTCAAGAGGTGATTACCTGCCCGTCTGTGCAATTCAAGGTAGACCAGCATAAATCCGTATTCGAAACGAAGCGCGTAACTGAATCAGTGGTGAGTCATGAGAACGATGCAATGACATTCAAATATGTAATGGGTAGTGATGAACAGTGTTTGGGGTTGCAACAGGTACTGTACAAATTTCGTGATGTGTTCGCGGACGGATTAGATGGAATCGGGAAGACAGATTTAATTGAAATGAAGATTCGGTTGAAAACGGACAAAGTGATGTCACAGTCGCCCTATCGTGTACCAGCCCCAAAGCGCGAGGTTGTTGCACGAATGATTGAAGAGTTAGAAATGAACGATATAATTGTAAAGTCGGAATCTGAATTCGCGAGCCCGATGGTGTTAGTTAAGAAAAAGAATGGTAGTGACCGTCTATGTGTTGATTATCGCCGTTTAAATGAACTTGTCGACAAAGAGAACTTTCCGGTTCCGAATATCGAAGAACGGCTGCATGAGGCCAAGCGGTACAAATATTTCACTGTTCTAGATTTAAATAGCGGATATTATCAGATTCCGATCGCGAAGGAAAGTCGAAAATACACGGCTTTCATCACGACCGACGGCTTTATGAATTCAAACGCATGCCGTTTGGTTTAAAAAACGCGCCTGTCGCCTTCCAACGTTTGATGGCAAAAATCAAAGAAAAAATGCACAAGAACGATATGATCCACTACATGGACGATATTCTGATCGAGAGCAATGACGTTAACGAAATGAAAGATAAGTTAGAACGGGTGTTAACAGTTTTACGCGAATCAGGGCTTACACTGAACAGGAACAAATGCGAGTTCATGAAAGACACTATCACGTTTCTCGGTCACGAATTAGTCCCCGAAGGCATTAGTCCTAGGCTAATTAAAACGCGAGCTATTGCCGAGTTCTCTGCGCCATGTAACGTGACAGAAGTTCGGCGGTTCCTTGGTCTCAGCGGTTACTTCCGAAAGTTCGTACCGGGGTACGCCATAATCTCTGAACCGTTGCGACAACTCTTACGTAAAGGACGACAGTTCGAATGGGCAGAACCGCAGGAGGAATCGTTCAGACAGCTAAAAACAAAGTTAACATCTCGACCGGTGGTAGTCGCTTATCGGGTCGATGCGAACCACGAGATTCATACGGATGCTAGCGCCCTGGGGCTAGCTGGTGTATTGATGCAGCAGGAAGGAGATGACCTGAAACCGATCGCGTACTTTAGCCGAGCAACCAGCGACGCGGAGAATAGGTACCATAGCTACGAGCTCGAGACTTTGGCAGTTGTTGAATCCCTCGAAAGGTTTAAATACTATGTGTATGGTAAGCAAATCATCGTCAAGACCGACTGTAGCGCAATCCGAACGACGATGCAGAAGAGGGAACTGGTTCCAAGAATTGCTCGTTGGTGGCTTCGCATTCAAGATTACGACATCACCATCGAACATCGGCCGGGCAGGAAGATGGAGCACGTGGATGCGCTGAGCGAACCCCAGTTGAGGAGGCTCGCGATGTTGAGGTGGCGGACTTACGCGTATCAAAGGCAGCCATTGATGAGACCGATTGGCTTTTCGCGATGCAACTACAGGACGAACGGATCCAGCAGCTAGTCACGGAGGTTGGAGCCGGGCGCAAACCTTCGGCTGACGAGTACCGAATTCAAAACGGCCGTTTATTTCGAATCGTTAACAACCGGTTGCTGTGGGTTGTACCAAAGGCCCTGCGCTATAGAGTAGTGCAGGACTGCCATGACCGAGCGGGACATCTGGGCATAGAGAAGACGCTGGAGAGATTGCAAGAGTATCTCTGGTTTCCGCGAATGCGTAACTACGTCAAAGGCTTCATCAAGGCATGTGTGGAGTGCGCCTACAACAAACATCAAGGCGGTAAGCAAGAAGGCGAATACCATTATACCGACATTGCCCCTATACCGTTTAAAACAATACACATCGACCACCTTGGACCATTCCCGAAGACAGCGAAGCGAAACGAACATCTATTGGTCATCGTAGATGCATTTACGAAGTTTACTATCTTACGAGCTGTAAAGAACACATCAACCAGGTGTGTGCTGGACGTGCTGAAGGAGGTGAGTGGCTATTTAGGGATGCCTGCTCGCATTGTAACCGACAGAGGACGGCTTTCACCTCGAAAGAATTCCGGCTATATTGTACTGAGAATGACGTCAAACATATTTTGAACGCCGTTCGTACACCACGAGCGAACGGCCATGCCGAGCGCACCAATCGAACCATACTGTCAATGCTGTTGCCAACGAACACCAATGACAAGCGATGGGACGAGAATGTACGACAAATTCAATGGAGTATCAACACGATGCAGAACAAAACCACTAGGTGTACTCCCCACCAGCTACTGTTTGGTTTCCGAGCCCGCGATATCCTGAAAAACAAGGTTGCACTAGCGTTAACTAACGACGAAGCATTGAACGCCGAGCAACTGCAAGAACTTCGTGAGCAGACGGCCGCACGAGTCAACGAACAACGTGCTGCCGCAAAGATACGCTACGACGCCAAACGAGCTGCGCCGACGAAGTTCGAGGAGGGTGACCTTGTGTTAGCCCAAAACGAACCGGCCAGTACCGGTACGTCTAGAAAGCTGGAGCCACGCTACAAAGGCCCTTTCCTCATCACCAAAGTACTCGATCGAGATCGCTACGTCGTGGAAGATTTGCCACAATCGCGGCGCACAAATCGACACTACACTTCAGTTTTTGCATCTGACAAGCTAAAGCCATGGTGCGAGCTGCCTCCGGAGAGCGACGACGACGAGGATGACGCTGACAGGTGCGAGGTCGCCCCTGATGATCAGGATAGCCGACTGTAAGAGGCAAGAACGATGGTAACCGCGGCGAAGCGGAAGTGACGGCGAGTTTTGCAGCGAAGACGGGCGAAGAGTCAGTAACTGAACGGACAGCGGACGGAACGGGCGCATTGCACCAGCGCGGTGTGCGAATTCTTTTGTTTTATACCTTTAATATATACCTTAATTAAATTATACCTTTAATAAATAAACTACCTGTGGCTCATACGCGGGAAAAAGGCTTTGGTACATTCCATACCAATTGATTTTGACCATCTTGCATTTGCTTTGATCAAGTATTCTTGCTTAATACAACCTTTGTAATGAGATTTGCTCACAGCTAAGATCGGTTCGGGTCCAAATGGTCGCTTTCCAGCTCCCTCCCTTGCCAATCTGTCTGCATCCTCATTACCATCATAGCCGCAATGTGCTGGAATCCAGTGTATTATCACCCGATTCCCTGTTGACAGTTGTTGGAGAAGATTAGCTGTCTCCCATACCAACTTAGAGGTAAATGTCGACGCGTGCAAGGCTCTTATTGCGGCCTGGCTGTCTGACATTATGATAATCCTTTTCCGATGAGGGTGAAGGTTTAGGATTTCTCTGGTACACTGATTGATAGCACAGACTTCCGCTTGGAAGACGGTTGCTAAACTACCAAGGCTGACTGACATTTGGGTACTGGAACTATATATCCCAGATCCTCTGCCTTCTCCAGTCTTGGATCCATCAGTGTACCAGATAATGTCATCACAGGTAAGACTGATTTTTGAATTGTCCCAGTCTACTTTGTTAGGAATATGTGTCTTATATTTCCTGTTAAAGATGTGTCCCGGAGGCATTGAGTCAAGAGGCAACCAAAAGCTTCCGTCTCGCCTCCGTTCCTTAACAATGGAGCGGTGACCGCTTGCATGTAGATCTTGTAGTATGAATCCACTATGCATCAGTCTATGTGTACTAATGATCGCATTCATTTGTACGGTTAGGTCCAACGGCAAAACTCCCAATATTACATTGAGAGCAGCTGTTCGCGTTGTGCGAAGGCAGCCAGTGATGCAAGAGTTAATTACTCTTTGCAACCGTTCCAGTCTGTTCGCAGTCGTTTTCTCTGTGGTTTTTTTCCACCATACTATCGCCCCATAGGTGATGATGGGGAGAATGACCAGGGTGTAGATTTTTTGAAGCCATATCGGTTTCGTTCCCCAGTTTATGCCACAGATTCGTTTACAAGAGAGCGTTGCTCGCCCTCTGAATAGTACGATTTATGTGAGGTTTCCAGTTCAATTTACTGTCTAGAGTTACCCCAAGGTATTTGGCTTCTTTTACGAAGCCTACATCTTTGCCAAAAACTTTTATCGGTCTCAGGTCATATTTTCTTTTAAGTGTGAACGGTACGAGGATTGTCTTATCAGGGTTTACCGATAGACTCTGCTGGGCGCACCAGTTTTCTACGATCTTTATTGCACCCTGTAGTAGATCAGAGACGGTCTGTCCGTCTTTGCCTCTTACTGCAATAACTAGGTCATCAGCATAGGCAATAACGTCATAACCTCGATCCGAAAGGATGCGTATTAATCCGTTTATGACCATGGACCAGAGTAGAGGAGATAGTACGCCCCCCTGGGGACAACCCCGGACCGTCCTGGCTAGGATCTTGATGCCATTTAAGTCGGATTCTGTTAACCTGCTTTTGAGCATCATGGAGATCCATCTTATAAGTGCGGTTGGCACTTGAAATACCTCTAAAGCCGATCCTATAGCTTCATAGGTGGTGTTGTTGAAAGCCCCCTCAATGTCTAGGAAATCTACTAAACAGATTTCTTTCTCGTCAAGGGATTTTTCAATTTTGCTGACCAGGGCGGATAGGGCTGTTTCCGTAGACCTGCCTTTTCGGTAAGCATGTTGGTGTGCACTTAGAGGATTTCGGATAAGGACTTCGTCTCTGAGGTATCTCTCTATTGCCTTTTCCATACCCTTAAGTACACATGACATCAGGCTTATAGGCCTGAAGGACTCTGGATCCTTTCTGTTCGACTTACCGGCTTTAGGAAGGTAGACAACATTCACTGTTCTCACACCTCCGGAATGTAGCCAAAAGCCAAACTGCATGTGTATAATTTCGACTTGATGGGCAACAGACTGTCTAGTCCTCTTTGTAACAGCGCCGGGAAGATTTTATCCTTTCCCGCCGCCTTGTACGGGGAGAACGTTCCTATCGCCCATTCTACAATCGAGCGCTTGCAGATGAGATTGGCCAATCTCCAATCTTCCCTACTGGGACAGTGTGACTGCCAACTGCTATGGTTATTATAGCCGGGGTCATCTATTATTTCTGATCCCGGAAAGTGGACTTTAGTAAGCAGGGCTAATGTATCCTGCGCACTATTTGTGAGTTCCCCCTGTTCGTTAGACAAGGACCCAATCGAACAGGGTTTATCGGTTGACAGAATCTTTTGTAGCCTACAGCCTGAGTTCGCGTCGTTCACGTCCTCGCAGAAGCGTCTAAAAGATTCCCTCTTGGCGTTCTTAAATTCCTTATTGTATTTGGTGAGAGCATCGGAGTAGGTCTGCCAGTCGTTATTCCGCTTGGCCCTATTGAATAGTATCCGTACTCCCTTCCTTAGCAAGCTAAGATGACTGCTCCACCAAGGTGTCTGTCTTTTAAAAGTTTTAGTTTTTAAAGGACAGTTTTCTTCATAGGCGTTCACTACGGCTTCCTGCAGTTTTCTGGATGCCCTTTTCAGCCTATCTATTGTGTCAACTCTGTTTCCAAGTTGTGTAGTGATGTCGTGCCTTAACTGGTGACAATAGCTGTCCCAGTCAGTCTGTCTTTTTGGCCTAAAAGACACGGCAGTCAGTGACTTGTCACCTAACCTAAACCTTATATGTCTATGGTCAGAACAAGAGGGCTCTTCGGATACTCGCCAGTTGCTGACAAGTGATTTCGATAGGGAAGTGGTTAGGGTAAGGTCTAGCACCTCTTCCCTAGTTTTAGTTATAAACGTCGGACTATCTCCGACATTGCATATACTTAAGTCTAGTGAGAGTATATAGTCGAATAATGACTCACCTCTAGCGTTGGTGTCCGTGCTTCCCCAGATAGTGTGATGGGCGTTCGCGTCACACCCTAGGACCAGCTCCAGACGATTGTTCCTATCATAAGCAATAAGCTGTTCTGCTATCGTCGTGGGACATTCGGGCACATCTCCAGGAAAGTATGCTGACGCTATGATCAATTCCCTGGAGTTGCAATTGATCTTGGCCGCGCACAGATCTGGCGTAACAAAATCTGTCAACGGGAAGAAAGAAATGCCATTAAACACAATACATGTTCTAGGCCTATCAGTAGACTGACACCACAGTACATTACCTGACTGTGAGAGGCCCAGGATCTCATTGTTGGTGCTGGTCCACGGTTCCTGCACCAAAGCTATGCTAGGACCGTAGGTGTTGATGGTCCTAGCCAGGACAGCTGACGCTGCCTGTGCCCTATGGAGATTGATCTGGACAATCTCCATATTATTCATGGGGGCCTTTGGTATGAGTACCTGCACGCTTGCCCCCTCTACCCCTTGTCTGCACCCGGTCATTGCTGCTCGGGGTTTTTGCAGACTTATCCAAAAGGCTCAGTTGTCTGGACGGATTATCCTTTCCAGACAATTGAGTCTTCCGGACGGGTTTAGTTGAGGCATGCTTTACAGGTCTCACTGTTGTCGGTGTTGGCGTTTTGTCGCCAGTTCGGTTTTCAGTCCTTTTCGCGGTCCGGTCTGTCCGTACAACTAGGGCTGCTTGTCGGCTTGTGGACGGTCTTTCGTCATCCACCCTGATTTGGGGAGTCCTGTTCGTCGTCGCCCCGCCTTCACTGGTCGTTGATGGTTTTGTCCCTTGCTCACGCCGCACCCGGAACTGAATCCTTCCCAGCTCAAAGAAAGGGAGGTCGTTCAGCTCAGCGAGCAAGCGGGTCGACACATCATCAATGGCCAGCGTTAGCGCCGATGCTTGTGCCGTAACAGTTCCGTTCATTACTTTCCAGTTGCCCGTGGGTAATGAGCGGTTCTGCATTCGAAGCATTCGAAGTATTTCATCGGCCGGGAGGGAACAACCAGGAAAGAAGGCCGAAGCAATGTTGGGTTTGGGAATATCAGTACCCTCCACCAGCTTCAGCTTTTTGTTCCCTGGTTGAATAGGACTCATTAAAGACCCTTCTGGTCTCCTTCCTCAACTCAGAAAGCTTTGTGTTCCACCACGGTGGAATTGGTTTCCTTTCCTGACGGATCGGATAAGATTGGTCAAATGCCCTAGCCATAGTTTTTTCGAGCCGATTGGCTCTCTTCTCTAACTCGGATATAGAGCTGATGCTAGACTTCGGGAACTTTTCGAATTGGGACCTCACGATTCTCTCGTACCTGTTCCAGTCCGTCTTAAGAGGGTTCCTAAACTTTTTTGGAGTACACACCGGTGCGTCAACACTGAACATTATGTATTTGTGGTCCGAGAAAGACTTTTTGTCGCACACCCTCCCCTACCTCCCACCCTCAATGCTCAAACTAGTCTGGCCGAATATCAGAGTTATGTCGAGAACCTCCTCCCACCCCTGAAAGCTCTCTGAGCTCGGGAAGGTGAGAGTAGGAGAGTTACCCAAGTTGCAAACGCTAAGGTTATTGTCTAAAATAAAACTGAAGAGAAACTCCCCCTTTTGTTGTCTTCACTGCTGCCCCAAAGTGTGTGCCTGGCATTGGCACCACACCCCAGCAGCAAATCACACTTTGCGGTGCGGGCTGCCTCCACTAGCGTCTGCACCTCCGCTGGTGGTGCCGGCTTGTCATGGGCCATGTAAGCCGACGCTACCATCAAGGGTTGCCCGCGCGCGTCCCTGAGCTTGATAACGGCGAGGTCGTTACTGCTCAGGCTGCAACATATAAAAGCGTAAGTATGTTTCTTAGCTAATATGCAGGCTCTAGGTGTACCTGAAGAGACCCTGTACAGAAGGCTGTATCCCTGGATACTTAGGCCCTTCACCGTTGAGTCTTTGACCCAGGGCTCCTGTAGGATGCAGAGGTCCACGTTCTCCTCGCTGAGAAGAACGGACAGGTTGTCTGAAGCACACCTCGAGTGCTTCAGGTTCACCTGCACGACCCTAAGAATCTTTTGTGGGTTTGTCCTTATCATCCAGCGCCAGGTCGTCCAACAACTTGTTGGTGTCTTCCACCTCATCGGGATTAAGGGCCGGTATGTCATCTTGACCAGTGCCCGCGTCGGATGTCCAGACACGGATCCTGGCCTTCGTGATGCCATACCTCAGCTTGCCATCAGCCTTTTCGATGGCCTCAGCACTCTCTGGGTTGATAAGGACCACGAACGTCTGGCTAGTTTTAGAGGGCTCCTCTGCTTTAATGATGACCCAGTCATCCATTGGCATTCTGCAGAGCGACTGTCTCCACTATTCTCGCATGGTCAGTCTACCCCTTAGTCAACCAGATGCGCGTCCTCGGTCGCTTAGGGATCTCGCTGGCCGGTACCAGTCTGAGCTTCAGACCTTCCCAGGCGTCGCTGATCTTAGCAACGCACTCCAACAAGAACACCCTCGAGGCCTCGTCGTCACATCTGATCACCCGATCCTGGTTTCGCTCTCAGCTTTTCCAACACCAGCTCGGAAAGCTTCGCCTTGATCTTATTCCATCGCTCGTTGCTCGACCGGCCCGTGCGGTTTCTCTCGTCCACCAATGCCATGCAGAGCTGATCCTTAGCCACTTCACTGAAGAGGCGGACCTGCTCGCTCGAGGAGTGCGGTTTCCTCCGCGGGGCGCCTATGGCGTCCTTCACTCGTTTGGCATGGTTGTCGGTAGATTTTTGGGACCTAACCCTTTTTAGCATGGCAGCTGCTTTCCCTCTGGTGGTCGGCTGCTCTTCTGCTCAAGCCTGCGCTGCGAAGTACTCATCGACGACTGCCTGGTACCTTCGATTGTCGGCTGCGTCCCTTTCAACCGCCACGCCCTTCTTTTCATTTTCAGCTATCTTAGCGAGAACGAATAGGGCGTGGTTATAGGCGGCCTTCGCTGTCCGCTTTTTAGGTTTTTTCGCGTCGCGCTTCTCTCCACTGGAGGTCTGCGATCCGCTCGCTAAGACGGGTGTCGAGGAGGCACCACTGGCGCGCACTTCGACGCTCTCAGTTATGGTGTCCTGACTTAGCCCTGAGAGGTTGTCCAAGTCAGTGAAGGAGAGGTTATCCTCGTCTCCCGTGAGTTCCGAGGCCAAACTGGAAAAAGCCATCAAAAACATGTTCATGATCGCCCGCTTTGCTCGACAAGGCAAGCACGGCGGGCCTGAGGAGGTGGAGGCGACAAAGGGTGGTCGACCATGACAGCGCCCCCCCTGCCATGGCAACGCCAAGTACTACACCCGATTCGGCCCGGTATCGGGGAGGCTCCGTTCACACACAGCCAGGTACTTCACCCCCTGCTGCAAACCAATCAAGGGCACGTGTCACATAACACCCTGACTTTAGGGTGGGATTGACTTCCCAGTCTAGATCCGCAGTGTTCTGTATGGGTGTTCGCTGTAGCGAACTCCGCAGCAGTGTCACCTCGAGCAGGATGTGGCCCCGCACCACGCACTGCGGTCTTGGCTACGACAGAGGCTAGCGGTCGGGTACCACCGGTACCGCGGCCGTAACATCGCTTGACCGAGCCATGTGCTTTTCACACTCGACACCTTCTAGTTTGTCAGCTCAGTGAGTCCAAGAGGAATTTTAGTATATTGCCTAAGCCACTGGAAACCCAATCTGCACCTGGTATAATGAAGTCCCCCAGGTGCTTCCTCCGTTTGTGCATTAGCGCAGGGCATGTTCCTAGTATGTGTATTGCAGTTTTATTTTCCTACAAACAGAACCTACACAGTCCGTTTCCACGAATACCTAGTTTAGTCAGATGATAGTTCAATCTACAATGCCTTGTCAACATTCCCGTGATAATCCTTAGATTATTCTTTGAAAGGCTCATGCATTCCTCGAATCTTTTCTTGTTGTACGACCCGATAACCTCTTTGGAATGTTCAAGACCTGGTTGACTTTCCCACTATTGATTCCTGTTGTTATCTCATCTTTTCTGGTTAAGATGGATAAGGATCCTTTTCCTAACTAACAGAAAGGTTGTGGGCCGACGAAGGGGGCAGATGCTTCTAGTTTGTCAGCTCGTTCATTTCCCTCAATCCCAGCATGGCCCTGAACCCAGAGGACCAATTCCTGATTATACCAGCCAAGTTCGTTTAGCTTTTCAAGGCAATCCGAAACTAGTTTCGAGGATACTGCTAATTTGGCTATCAGAAAGGATAGCCAAGCAAATCCAAATGTTGGCTCGAAGGACCAAATGTTAACGCCGAGACGTGTGGGGTGGTCGCGCACGAAATAAAAGAAACGCAGTGGATCGGGTTAACGTTATAAGCTTGATTTTAATGTGTTCCGTAAAATGTGGATGTACAAATAGTGTGATTTTTATGTTTAAATGTATATGGATTTCATGTATGCACTATGTATATGTACAATGTGTATGGTTGAATTAAGTAAGGTGTACAATTGTTAGTATGTGCAACTGTGTTCACTTCAATGTCTAATGTTGGTATGAAATTGTGTTCAACAGGTGCTGTATAGTATTGTAACGATAAGACAGTTTGTCGCTTTGCAAAGCAACCCTGTCGCTACGCGCCGTGCTATAATTCGACCTGGCAATGATGGCAACTGTTAGTCCAATCTGGCAATGATGGTCGCGATCATCATGGAAACCTTTAGTCTACTCCGGAATGTGCGAGAACGATCTGCGCGATGGCCGGACAGGTATAAAAGACAGCCGGGTGTGGCGCAGTGAAGGTGCCACACGGAGTAATTGAGTAAATAGTTAAGTGTACAGACAGTAAAGTGTAAAATTTGTGTAATAAAGTGATCTTTGGTTTTTATTAACTGCGTTTGGATAATTAAAGTGTTTTATTTTCAAATTACGCAATCCAGAGATACGTATTAGCCCACTAGAACTAGTATTCGTAACATTTGGTGTCAGAAGTGGGATTGTGTTACTGAAAATAAACAATAATAAAAATAAAATTATAAAAACGCAGACATGGTCAAACTCGAGCTGCTGAAGGTGGACCAGCTGAAGAAGGAGCTGGCTGCCTGGAATTTGCCGACTGCTGGCGGAAAGGTGGAGTTGCAGCTGCGCTTGCAAGAGGCGTGTGAATCACGAGGCATCGATTGGACTGCGCACGAGTTCGGGACGCAGGAGCTAGATTCGTCGGCCAAGGTGGAGGAATCGCCTGCGGGTGCTGCGTCGATGCAAAGTACGGCTGCAGCGGCTGCGCCACCACAAGCAAAGGACATAAGCCAGCTAATAGTTGCAATGAGAGGCATGTTTCAGGAAACTTCTGCGAAAATTGAGAATGTCAGTCGGGAAAATCGTGAAATGTCGGCGCAGATGGCAGCGAAGCTGGAAACTACGAATCTCGAAATTTCGGCAAAAGTCGAGACTGCAAATCGAGAAATGGCGGGAAATTCTGCGCGCATAGAGCAGAAGGTGGAGGAAATTTCCGATAGGCTGAACGTGAAAGTTGAGCATCTCGAGACGCGAATGGTCAATTGGGACAAACGAGTTGACGAAATGGGTGAATCCCTGAACAGACGAGTTGACAACCTGGATGAGTCCTTGAACAAACGAGTTGACAGTCTGGAAGATTCGATGAACAGAAAAATGGACGAGCGGCTTAGGGAGGTACAGCGAGCGAGAATGGTTGCCGCCGGTTCCGGAAAGTGTTGCCAGCCGAGCAGAAGTGCCTACTTATGATGGGACTACGCCGTTCGATACATTCAAGCTGCAATTCGACCTGGCTGCTCTGGAAAATCAGTGGACCGATGTAAGGAAAGGTCGGAGATTGGCGCTGGCTCTAAAAGGTGCTGCGGCTGAGGTAATAAAATCAGTTCCAGAATGTTTACGAAGTGAGTACGAGACCGTCATAAGGGCGCTGGCAGCCAAATACAGCGACGAGCACAACAGAACGCTGTACTACTGTGAGCTGAAGAATCGCAGGCAAAGGGCCAACGAGGCGCTGCAGACATATGCAGCAGACATTGAGCGGCTCGTACAGCTGTGCTACCCAAAATTCGGCGCTGAGGATCTCGAGAGGATGAAGATCGAGGCGTTTATTGAAGGTCTTCATGATCCGGAAACACGTCGCAGTGCGTTGATGATGGGCAAGCCGACATTTAAGGAGACGGTGACCAGCGCGATGACATATGAGGCGACATGGATCGGGGCCACTCGGTATGCACCTGCAAGGATACGCCAAATCCAGCCGGACAGCGACATTCCGATCCAGGCCATAAGCTCTGAGACACCGGGCAGGCCACGGGTGGTCTCCACTAAAGTTGTTTGCTGGGTATGTGGCAAGCAGGGTCACATATCACGAGACTGCCGCCAACGAAAGAGGCGTTCCCGTTCTCGATCGCAATCGCCTGAAGCAAGGAATACTGACAATCGAGGCTCAGCCAACAAGCGCAGGGCTGAGGACGAGGAGCCGTTAAACTAAAAAGGGTCAGCCCAAAGGGGCGTGAGCTGATCCCCACAATCTGCCGCCCCACCGTCCTTGTCTCACAGCTGAAACGACAGCCCAGCAGCTTGACAATTGAAGGAAGGATAGATGGAAAGTTCGTGTTGACACTGGATACTGGAGCGTCATATTCGATCATAAAAAGGAAGCTGCTGAAGAGCTGGGAACCACTGCATGGCATACAGCTGAGGACTGCGACTGGCGAGCGTGCGCTGGTAAGAGGGAAAGTAACAAAAACAATTGCTATCGGCACCAGCAGCCTGGAGCATGAGTTCATCGTCGCGGATATAATGGACGACGTGATTATCGGCGTGGATTTCATGATTAGGCACGGTTTTACGCTGGACCTGAAGGAAAATGTGCTGAGATATGCCAACGTTGAATTCCCGCTGCACACCGGCTATGAGCGAAGCGTGGCGGTAAGGAAGGTTGTGTCGTGTCAACACAGGAGGATACCAGCGAACTCCGAGGCGATTGTGTGGGCAAAGGTGGACGAGGACGATGGGGCGAGTCGGCTGTGGGTTGTAGAAGCACCGAATCAAGGACTCGACAACATCATCATCGGACGTACATTAGTGGAACCTAAGAATGGCAGAATACCAGTCAGAATACTGACTGGTATTCTGCTAAAGGGGTTGCATTGGCGGACGTGCCTGGTATACCTCGACGACATAATCGTGATGGGTAAAAGCTTCGACGACCACCTGGGAAAGCTGAAGGAGGTATTCGAGCGGATACAAAAAGCTGGGCTTAAACTCAACCCGAAGAAGTACTCGCTGTTCCAAAAAGAGGTCAAGTATCTGGGTCATAAGGTTTCCGCCCGCGGAGTACATACGGATGAAGGCAAAATCACGGCGGTGAAGGAGTGGCCCCGGCCACGCAATCTACACGAACTCCGCAGTTTCCTGGGCCTGTGCACATACTACCGCCGATTTGTTCCGGGATTCGCGAACATAGCCAGCAGCTTGCACAAACTGACGAAAAAGAGCCAAGCTTTCGAGTGGAACGAGGAGCAGGAACAGGCTTTTGCACGTCTGAAGGAAAAACTGTGCAGTGCTCCAATTCTGGCCTTCCCCGTGCCTGGGGAGATGTTTGTGCTGGATACAGATGCAAGCGGGAATAGTATTGGCGGTGTGCTATCACAGATAGTAGACGGCCAGGAACAAGTGATAGCGTACTACAGTAGGGTAGTATCGAAACCGGAACGCAACTACTGTGTGACACGGAGAGAACTGCTGGCGGTATTGGACTGCGTAAAACACTTCCACAAATATCTGTATGGACAAAGGTTTCGCCTACGCACAGATCATGCGGCATTGAGATGGCTCCTGAACTTTAAGGATCCTGAAGGGCAACTGGCGCGGTGGATCGAGCGACTGCAGAGCTACGACTACACGATAGAGCATCGCAAGGGCAGTAGCCATGGAAATGCCGATGCCTTGTCACGCCGTCCGTGCAAAGTCGAATGCAGGCAGTGCTCGCGAGCCGAAAGCAAAGAACAGATAGTGGACGTCCGGTTGATAAGCGTTATGCCAGAGGAAGAGTGGTCTGCGGAGAGGCTACAAAAGGACCAGCGTGAGGATGCGGATCTTGCAAAAATCGTCGAAGGCAAAGAGCAAGGCGCACGTCCAGACTGGCAGGAGATGGCCGGTGAAAGCCCGATCGCTAAGGCTTACTGGGCACAGTGGAAAAGTCTGCGGCTGAAAGAAGGATGCCTGTATCGCGAATGGGAGAGCGCGGATGGTCGGACCAGCAACTCCCTAATGGTAGTGCCGAAATGCAGAATCAACGAGGTCATCCAGGCATACCATAACGACTCCAGTGGAGGGCACCTGGGCATCACCAAAACCGTCGCCAAAATAAAAAGACGATTCTACTGGGTAGGATGTCAGGAGTCTGTAGCCGAGTGGATTAAGAGCTGCGACTGATGTTCAGCCGCGAAAGGGCCAACAAGAAGATCTCGAGGCCGCATGCAGCAGTACAACGTGGGAGCGCCCTTCGAGCGGATTGCTATGAACGTCGCCGGCCCATTCCCAACTAGCACTCAAGGCAACAAATATGTGCTGGTGGTAATGGATTACTTCAGCAAATGGCCCGAAGTGTACCCAATTCCTAACCAGAAGGCCACTACGATCTCGGAAAAGCTGGTAAACAACTGGGTAGCCAGGTTCGGAGTTCCGTTGGAGTTGCACTCGGATCAAGGCCGGAATTTCGAGTCTGCGGTATTCAAGGAAGTGTGTGAGCTGCTGGGAATAAAGAAAACGCGTACCACTCCTTTGCACCCACAGTCCGACGGCATGGTGGAACGCTTTAACCGGACACTGGAGGAATACCTGCGGAAAGTGGTAGGCAGGAATCAAAAGGATTGGGACACGCATATCTCCCTGTTCCTGATGGCGTATAGGTCAGCCCCGCACGACACGACATCACTCACTCCAGCCCGAGCAGTGTTCGGCACTGAGTTGCGGTTACCCGCCGACTTGAAGTTCGGGGTAGTCAGCACGACGGGAGGCGCTAAGACGGACTACGTGGCCAATAAGCGGGCGGAACTGGAGGAGATTCACTAGTTTATAAGGAGCCGCACCAAACTGGTCAGCGATAAGGCGAAAGCCAGATATGATCTACGGGCCAACTCAGCAGGGTTCCAAGAAGGCGATCTGGTAATGCTCTACAACCCGCAGCGGAGGAAAGGTTTGTCTCCGAAACTTCAAGCGTCATGGGAAGGACCTTACGAAGTCGTGACTAGGATAAACGACGTGGTATACAGGATTCAACGTTGCGGCCATAAAGGCGCTAAGCGGAAGGTAGTCCATTTGCAGCGCCTGGCGCTTTATCACAGCGGAACCTCGGCACTTGTTCGGGACGAACAAGTCTAAGTGGTGGGCAGTGTAACGATAAGACAGTTTGTCGCTGTGCAAAGCAACCCTGTCGCTACGCGCCGTGCTATAATTCGACCTGGCAATGATGGCAACTTCTAGTCCAACCTGGCAATGATGGCAACTTTTAGTCCAATCTGGCAATGATGGTCGCGATCATCATGGAAACCTTTAGTCCACTCCGGAATGTGCGAGAACGATCTGCGCGATGGCCGGACAGGTATAAAAGACAGCCGGGTGCGGCGCAGCGAGTCAGTCTGATTTTGACTAGTGAAGGTGCCACACGGAGTAATTGAGTAAATAGTTAAGTGTACAGACAGTAAAGTGTAAAATTTGTGTAATAAAGTGATCGTTGGTTTTTATTAACCGCGTTTGGATAATTAAAGTGTTTTATTTTCAAATTACGCAATCCAGAGATACGTATTAGCCCACTAGAACTAGTATTCGTAACAGTATGTACAATGTATGATTGATGTAAAGTTGGTTTAATTGTGGAATGTTTGAAATGATGAGTGTGATATTGTTGATTGTTGTCGCAGATCGTCTCGTGTGGTCACGCCGTTGTTCGGATGAAGAGTGAGTTGCCGTCAGCCGCGCAAGCACCGTTTAGGACAGCGAGGGATGCCGTCGGTAAGTACATAGGTGAGTATATAGGTAAGTATACAAGAGAGGATAGCGGATGAGGAATAGCGGACACGTACAAATGGTAAATATATAAGGAGAAGGTAAATAAACAAGGTAGGAGAGGAGATGTACTTACGAGGGCGGGTCAATAAGTCCGTAACTTTTTGAATTTCCCGCCTCTTAATTGAAATGGCAACACTGCTCCCGTCAACAGTCATCTGTCAGTTGACTCCAAGGCTAAGCTTGATAAATATTAGGGGGACTCTGCACCATCCATTTCCATGGTAAAAAAGTGGTTTACTGAATTCCGATGTGGCCGTACAAGCACGGAAGATGCCGAACGTTCTGGACGCCCAGTTGAGGTCTCCACATCCGAAACAATTGAAAAAATCCACGATATGGTTTTAGCCGATCGGCGATTAAAAGTGAGAGAGATTGTGGAAGCCATAGGCATCTCACATGGCTCAGTCGTTTCAATTTTGAATGATCATTTGGGTATGAGAAAGCTTTCCGCAAGATGGGTGCCGCGTTTGCTCACAATCGACCACAAACGCACAGGTGCACACATGTGCAGTTTCCATGGCAAAAATCCATGAATGGGACTACGAATTGCTCCCTCATCCCGCCTATTCACCCGATCTAGCCCCAAGTGACTATTTCTTGTTCCCAAACTTGAAGAAATGGCTCGGCGGAAAGAGATTTGCCTCCAATGACGAAGTCATCTCACAAACCAATGCCTATTTTGAAGACCTCGACAAATCATATTTTTCGGAAGGGATAAAAAAACTGGAGAAACGTTGGGCTAAGTGTATAGATCTCAAAGGAGACTACGTTGAAAAATAAAATAACTTTTTATCTAAAAACCTGTGTTTCATTCAAAAAGTCACGGACTTATTGACCCGCCCTCGTATTTATTACTTATTATTTATGTACAATATATTTATTTATTTTTTATAGGTGATGCGCGGCGACGGCAGGCAACGACGTGAACAGATCGCTATCTTTCGGTGCCGGTATATCCTTGCAAGATTGAAGTGAGCACACCTTTCGATGGCGTATATTTCCGCCTGAAAGATGGTGGTCTGCTTACCCGTAGGTTCCGAGTATCTAATCCCCGGCCCCTATACTCCGATTCCGGTACCCTCCTCCGTTAAGGAGCCATCCGCGCACCATATACTTGTCTATCAGATATGTTTCTGATATACCTACCCAGCTTATTTTGTTACTAAGTTCTGTTTTGAATCTTTTAGTAAAACTTCGGTGTAATTGTGTTTCTCGGTATTGCAATTTCGGGATGCTGATTCGTAAGAATATCAATCTTCTTACGATTCAGGAAGCCATCAGCTCCGATATTTACGTCAGTCATCCACAGGATAGTCCTCTTCGCCTGGGCTGTATGTATAAGTGAAGAGGTGTAAGTTCAAGGACAACCTCATAGCCCCTGTTACTTAGTTTACTGAGCGCCTTGATAGTGGTCAGTTGACTGGTTTTTTTACCCAGACAGCTGATCCGTAAGTTATCATGGGTCTCACGATGGCTGTGTAGATCCATCTCAGTATTGCTGGTGTACAACCCCAGTTTTTACCTGCTATGAACCTATAGGTCATAAAGACCCTAGTGGCCTTTCTAATCGTTTCATTAATATGTCCCTTCCAGTGAAGTTTTCCTAGGTATTTAACATCTTTCTGGAATTCTATCTCTATCCCATCCAAAAAAAAATGGTCTAAGAGCGTAAAGTTTGTACTTTTTTGTGAAGGGCACAATGGTGGTTTTCGCCGGATTGATATTCAGCCCCACTTTTGCACACCATTTCTTGGTTAACTTCAGTCCTAGGGTTATCCTATCCCGCAGAGTGTCTTCGAATTTTCCCCTGCATAGGATTACAATATAAGCTGCGTAACCCTGAACCGTTAGACCAGAGTTTGTCAGCTCCTGTAGAAGATCATCAACCACAAACCTCCAAAGCAGAGGAGATAATACCCCTCCCTGTGGACAGCCCCGGGTTGTGCTTGCTGCCATTAACTCGCCCGTCCTAGTCTGTATCTCCACCTTCCTAGTAGTGAGCATGCCGTTTACCTAGCATTTCAGGGTATCAGACAGCCCCTGCTAGTTAGAGCTCTATCTATGACTACATGAGAGGTGTTGTCAAAGGCACCCTCAACATCTAAGAAGGCACAAAGTGTCGTTTTATTCTCATTTGGACTCTCCTGTATTTCACTCGTCAGCTGATTTAGAGCAGTTTCGGTGGAGCGCCCTGCTCTGTAGGCATGCTGACGTGTATGTAGATGATTGTTTATTAGGACTGACGTCCTTACAAAGTTATCTACAACTTTCTCTAGAGTTTTCAGTACAAATTAGGTTAGGCAAATTGGTCTGAAGGATTTCGGGTGAAGGGAATACTTTTTCCCGACCTTCGGAATGAAGACCACCTTTGCCCTCCTCCAGGCTTCTGGTATATATCCCAGCGCCAGACTGGCTCTAGTTATTTGCAGGATATGACGTTTGATTAAGTCCATACACTTCTGGAGGAGGGCCGGAAAAATGTCATCGGGTCCCGGTGGTTTCGTGGTTTAAGGGTATACACCGCCCATTGCAACCTCTCCTCCGAGCAAATTTCCTTTGCCACCAACCAATCTCTTCTAGAGATTCTGCAGAGTGCCTCATCCTGCCCTATTGCTCTCCAAGCAACAGAGCCCGGGAAGTGAGTTCCTGCGCTTAGCTTCCCTGATCTCCTTATTATATTGGGTCAGTGAATTTTTATACTCGGACCAACTCCCGGTACGTTTTGCCCGGTTGAATAACCTGCGAACTTTACTTCTCATTATAACAAGGCCCTATTCCACCAGGGCACGTCCCTGGAGGATTCTACCCTGCTGACAGGACAGCTAGTTTCGTATGCGTCAATAATTATGTTATTGAAGCTTGCTACCGCGGTTTCCAGTTCCATTGAAATTCCTGATATTGTCCCCACACCCAAGATTGGTGGAGTTTAGAATTAGTATCTCTTGGAACTTTTCCTAGTCTGTCTTCCTGGGATTTCTTAGGATTCTTCTAAATGAGGCTACACCTTCAATATCGAACCTTATTATTCTATGGTCCGACATTGAGAGCTCGCCGGATACCCTGCAGTTCCTAACCAGTCCGGAGCTAAGAGTATTTCCTATAGTAATGTCTCGGACCTCCTCTCCCTCTTTAGTCCTGAGGGTTGCCCTCGCGATGACAGCAGAAGCGGCCTTCGCGTGATGCAGATTGATCTGCGCAACTGCAGTGCTGGTCATAGCGGCCTTAAGATTTGCCGGCGCCGCCTTCGTCCTCCGTCAGACCGCTCTCCTAGTCCAATCGCATCGATCCCCTCGACTTCGTGAGGTAGGAGACTGATCTCCTCAATGCCCTCACTGCTGGCAGCCTCCTTCTCTACCATGGTAGCCACCTCCTTTGGAATATCGGCCACGCCTTCCGCAGGAGTGTTTGTTACTGGCGTGTCCGCCACCTTCGGCTGCTCACGGCGCTTGTGCACGTGCACTGGAACAGTACCGAACCTGTACCGCAGGACACAATTTTACTTCTTAATGGCTTCCATCGATTGGTCGTCAATCGATCGTTAGGACCTGCTTCTTCTCGTCCCTCGAACGGAAGATTCTCCACAAGTTTGTGTGCAGCCCCTCGTTTTGGGCGATTAGTAAATCGAGGAGCTGCTTGTTGTTCGTCCGTGCAGCCTTCGGGAGGTAATCAGTTAGCAGGTGTACGCCGGGTATGAGGTCCCCGTCGCACGTTGTCAACTTAACCCCCTTCCAGCCAGGTAGAATAGGGATTAGGCCCTTGAGCCATTCCGCTGTCTCCGCACTTGCACAGTCCAACAGTATAAGACCTGGCCGAAAGTGTATGCCGTCGAACTGGAGTTTAGCCATCCAGCCGTTACACATCTCCGTTACAAGTGCGTCTTCAATCTGCCCCTGTTCCTCTCTGGAGAGTATGCCCACAGGGAAAAATGCCGGGAGTATAGCCAGTCTGACGCCCTTGGCAGCACTGGCATACGTGCAACCTGGCCTCCTGAATCCCGTTTTCTGCTTCGGAAACGTCCGCGTCCGGTCCTCAGTTTTGGACTTTTTTGCTATATTGCCCTCCTGAGAACTGATCTCGGTTGCGCCCCGCTTCTTTGCATCAGGTAAAGAGGGTTTCGCGCGGTCCAAGACCTTTTGTTTGGCCTGCTCCGGCGTTAAGCCGTCATTGAGATCAACCCCGTTTCTCTTCTGGCCTCTACAAGCTTACCCAGCTTGAGAGTCTGTCCATATGTCAGACCAGTACTAGTCGAGGGTTGTGGTATTGTGTTCTTAGAAGCCGAAGCACCCGTAGACCCCACTACCACGCTCGACTTTCCTCTCGTTTGTCCTTGGTCACGGTCCTTTCTGGCTTTAGCCTAAATTTACCAACTTTGATGCCAAAGTTGCCAGATGACGTACGTTTAGCCGTCTTCTTACTACCAGATACCTGGGTGTCAGTATCTTGGATATGCTCCACCTGACGCGCCAGTTGAGTAGCGGTATAAGAACCCGCTGCTGAGTTTATGTTCCTCAATTTCTTCTCCATAATAGTTCCCATGAGTGTAGTGGTCTGACCGTCCGCTGTACCATAGCCCCCGATAGCACGGTAAGCCCACAGTTACTCTCTGAGGCGGGCAGGTATCAGAGAGGCTCCGTTAGAATGCAGCCGGTATTACCCCCTGGCTGCAAACCAACCAATAGGCACGGGTCGCGTGATACCTTGGATTTGGGGGTGGGGGGGTGAAGGGAAAGAGGGTAGTGTAAAAGAAAAAGGTGGGAAAGTGGAAATTAAGGGGAATCGACTAGTTAGCCAGCCGCTATCGGGCAGAGACAGGACCCTACCCGAAGTGGCTGTTACCGGCTGCCACCACGAGGAGGTCTAGTCTAGTTTCCGCCCTAGTCCTTCTCCCCACCAACCGGTATAAGAACCCGATTGATAGTTAAGAAGAGCAGGCGGCAGACCGCCTGGGTTAGTCTGCGGCCTCTCTGAATTATATTACAGAGACTGTCTTCAAATCTCCCTCTGGCAATAATGGCTATGTCATCGGCGTAGCCTTGACAATTTATGCCATTACTTGCCAGAAGTTCAAGGAGCTCATCTACCATAAGGCTCCACAGTAGCGCTGACATTCGTGAGGGGAGGTTAATGGGGTTTCGACAATACATTTTGATTTTTGCTTTGTAGAAACCCAAAAGTTGACAACTTAACAACTCCGATCATATGGGAGACGCCCTCTGGTGGTGAACTTTTAAACCTTATTTAATTTTGTATTTTTGGTACTCAAGAATGTTGGCGATCGCTGAATAAATCATTTAAATCGGTTCAGTAGTTTCCGACATACGATGTTTCTCGTTTACTTAACTACTACATTTACAAGTGGGAAGCCAAATGCGTAGAAAATGGCCAAAATTGCAGCTCCCTTAAGACTTGGAGATAGCGGGTAGGTATGTTTGGAAGAAATATTCGGAAGGGAAAATAAATGGGTGTCGGTCATACATTTCACACGTCTGGGGGCAACCTGGGAGCAGTGGGCGCCTATTTTGTAAAAACGATCAGTTTGTATGGGAGCCCCATTAAGGGTTGGTGATGGGGTATAAATAAGTTTCAAAGAAATGTTCAGTAGAGAAAGCTAGTGGAGGCAGTTATAGATTTTAACTCTCTAAGAGCACCTTCTGACCAGCTGTGGAGCAATTTGTCGAATTTCCAAGCTTTTTTGTGAACTTTGATCTCGATGCGGCGCCATTTAACCACACTCTGGCCCCACAATTTGTTGCCTCATGCACTTTTTTTACCAAACCGCATAAAATGAGAGGTTGTGGAGCATCGAGACCCCATTTTTAAGAATCCCCATACAACACTAAATCATGTCCAATGTATACGCATGCTGTTTAGCCTGCAGATGTTGTCTCTTAAGCGCCACGGTTTTAATGTATTGATGTATCACCTTCCCCATGGTCTTCATGACGAAGGATGTTAGACTAATTGGACTAAAAGACTTCGGCTCTGTGTAATCTTTTTTGCCAACTTTCGGTATAAACACTACAAGGGCACTTCTCCAGCTTACGGAATGTATCCTGTAGCTAGACAGCTCCTCATGATGTCAGTTAATTGCCTTAGCAGAATCCCCTTGCCTGTTTGTAAGAAGGCAGGGAGGATCCCGTCTAGGCCTGGGAGATGACTTTGTATGCCACTGGGAAGTGTGCACCCAGAATAGCAAGAGCCCTTTGCTCTTCATTGCGTGTAAATTAATAAGATGTGCTGGTATTTGGTTGATATTTACTTTATTGCGGCGACCAATTTGGCTGCGCCTTTCTTGAGTGAGTTCCGACTTAAAACTTTTAAATTAAGTATTTCTTGAAAACTTTTAACTTTAAACTTTTTAGTATTTTTTGAAAACTTTTAACTGGTGACTTATGCTCCACTAGCCCCACGCTGGGCGCCAATTAATAAGATGTGCTGGTATTTGGTTGATATTTACTTTATTGCGGCGAGCAATTTGGCTGCGCCTTTCTTGAGTGAGTTCCGACTTAAAACTAAATTAAGAGCTAAGCCGGAGTCCAGAAAGAGCCGCCGTCACCGTTGCCTACGTGGCTGCGCAGTAGGTGTCCCGTTGCAGTTCATATCCACTGCTGTTGGTTAGCGGATACACTACAGACGCCACGTTAGCAGTTTTGCAGTTTTCGGCTTTGAGTGCTACCCAGCGTGAGAATCTGCTGACTCAGGCCACGCACGAGCCAACTGCAACTCCGCACCTTGTTTACGCTAACTTGTATAGCTGCCATCCGAAAGTTTGAGTGTCATTTTATTCTCCGCTCCCTTCTTCGCGAGCGCTTTATGTAATCTCGCTGCCTAAGCCTAGGCGTATACGGTGACGCAGGCCGCGCAAACAGCACAGCTCAACGGATTTCAGTTTTTTGTAAATAATGCAGTACCATATCAGACGTCTGCATGATTGCAATCAAAACGTGTTGTGACTCATTCACTCTTAAATTACCTACTCACTCACTCACATTCGTTTTTGTGATTGTGAATGAATGAGTAATAATTTGCCCTCGAGTGAGAGATTGTACTGTATTCATAAATTGAATGAGTCATTTTATAGTGTACTCAAAGAGAAACTGTATTCACTTTATGCTGTGAATACAGCGAAATCAAATGAATGATTCGAATCATTCATATTGAGTAGTGTGCTCAAAATGAAACTAAAAAATGCGTTTCTATCAAGTTCTATCAAGTGAATAAATTGTCAACGAATACCAACAATGAAAACAAAAACGAAATATACCGTTACTATATACAAATGATGCTAACTAATGTTGACAGCCTTACGAACAAGTGAGTAACGAATATTCACTAAAGAGAATGGTGTGTTATGACTCTCTCTATTTTGTGACTCTTTCTTTTTGTGCACAGCTTTTGCTTTGCCTACAGCAATTACTGTATTCATATTGTAATGACTCTCAGAAAGTGTGCACTCAGCAGAAGTGTCAACACTGTGGGAGAGAAAGTGAATGAAGCCATGCAGATGTCTGTACCATATGACAGCGTATACGGCGACACAACCGCGTGTGGCGCGTGGACGAACATGCCCAGGCCTGCGTCGCATTGTAGTTGAAATACAGTTTTCGGCGCGCAGTCAACACGTTCTCTTGCAAAAATTGAAGAATTAATTGAAAAACTGTGTGGACAGCCCATATTACACCTATATTATATTATATAGGTTATATTTCAAATATTTGAATTTGAAAAAATAATTACAGTAAAACCCGCTTCAGTACTTACTTAACTTAACTGGCCATAACAACCCGTTATCGGGTTACGGCCTGCCGCAAAACTTCTCTCCAGGCGCCTCTGCTTTGCACGCGCCTTCTCCAGTTGGTCACACCAAGAGATAACAGGGCCTCTTCAACTTGGTCCTTCCACCGGAGACAGGGCCTCCCTCTTCGCCGTCGACGTCCAACCACCGCATTGAACACCTTTTTCGCCGGAGCTTCGTCGTCCATACGGCAGACATGACCGAGCCAGCGCAGCCGCTGGATGTTAATTCGCTGTGCTACGTCCATGTCCTTATACAGCTCATACAGCTCGTTATTGGTTCGTATACGATAGTCGTCGCCAATACGAACAGGGCCGAAGATTTTACGAAGTACCTTCCTCTCGAACAATCCAAGGGCCGCTATGTCGTTTCGCGTCATTGTCCATGCTTCAGCGCCGTAGAGGGGCACGTGCAAGATAAGCGTCCTATAGAGTGCAAGTGTTGTCGGTCGAGAGAGGTCTATACTTCTCAATTGCCTACCGAGACCGTAGTAGCACCTGTTGGCAAGAGTAATCCTTCGCCTTATCTCCAGGCTGACATCATTGCTGCTGTTAATGGCGGCGCCAAGGTAGACGAATTCCTTGACAACTTCAAAAGTACATCTGTCGGCCTGGACGTGAGACCCTAGCCGCTGCGAGTCCCTGTGTGTAGACAGCATATTCTTCGTATTGCCCTCATTTACCACCAGACCCATTTTGGCAGATTCTCTTTCGATAGCCGCAAAGGCAGCGGTGATATCTAGCTTGTTACGCCCGATGACATCAATGTCATCAGCGTAGGCAAGGAGCTGGACACTTTTGTTGAAAATTGTGCCATTACGATGTACACCGGCCTTGCGCAGAACACTCTCCATGGTGAAGTTGAAGAGGTCGCAGGACAAAGGATCGCCCTGTCTGAATCCTCGAACTGTATCGAATGGGTGGGAGAGGTGACTTCCAACATTGACGGAGCTGCGCGTATTGCTCAACGTCGCTCTGCAAAGTCTCACGAGCTTTGCAGGGATACCAAGCTCAGACAATGCGGCATATAGGCAATCCCTTATGGGGCTATCGAATGCTGCCTTGTAATTAGGCTTGCCACCTTTTTAAAATGGCTGTGGAGGACACTTACAAATACTGTAAACAATCATACATTTTTAGTTTTCAGAGTACAGAGTGTACATGTATTTAAACGTTGGTATTCATACATATATAGTACATATTGTAACGATAAGACAGTTTGTCGCTGTGCAAAGCAACCCTGTCGCTACGCGCCGTGCTATAATTCAATCTGGCAACGACGGCCGCGACAATGATGGCAACTTTTAGTCCAATCTGGCAATGATGGTCGCGATCACCATGGAAACCTTTAGTCCACTCCGGAATGTGCGAGAACGATCTGTGCGATGGCCGGACAGGTATAAAAGGCAGCCGGGTGCGGCGCAGCGAGTCAGTCTGATTTTGACTAGTAAAGGTGCCACACGGAGTAATTGAGCGAATAATTAAGTGAAAAGACAGTAAAGTGTAAACCTGTGAAATAAAGTGATTGTTGGTTTATTTTATTGACTGCGTTTGAGAAACTAAGTGTGTTTTATTTTCAAATTACGCAATCCAGAGATACGTACTAGCCCACTAGAACTAGCATTCGTAACATTTGGTGTCAGAAGTGGGATTGTGTTACTGAAAGTAAAAAAAAAAAAAATTTATTATAAAACGCAGACATGGTTAGACTGGAGCAACTGAAGGTGGACCAGCTGAAGAAGGAGCTGGCCGCTTGGAATTTGCCGACTGCTGGCGGAAAGGTGGAGTTGCAGCTGCGCTTGCGAGAGGCGTGTGAATCACGAGGCATTGATTGGACTGCGCACGAGTTCGGGACGCAGGAGCTAGATTCGTCGGCCAAAGTAGAGGAATCGCCTGTGGGTGCTGCGTCGATGCAAAGTACGGCTGCAGCGGCTGCGCCACCACAAGCAATGGACATGAGCCAGCTTATGGTTGCAATGAGAGGCATGTTTCAGGAAACTTCTGCAAAAATCGAGAATGTCAAAGGCATGTTCGAGACTTCCAACCGTGAAAATCAGGAAATGTCAGCGCAATTGGCAGCGAAACTGGAAACTACGAACCGAGAGATGGCAGAGCGAATGGAAAACAAGCTTCAGGAAAATTCTGCACGCTTGGAACGCAAAGTGGAAGAAATCTCCAACAAGCTCGATGCGAAGGTGGAGCACCTGGGAGCTCAAGTGGAACACTTGGATAAACGAGTCGACGGCCTGGGTGAATCACTGAACACACGAGTTGACATCCTGGATGAGTTCTTGAACAAACGAGTTGATAGTCTGGAAGACGCGATGAACAGAAAAATGGACGAGCGGCTTAGAGAGGTACAGCCGCGAGAATGGTTGCCGCCGGTTCCGGAAAGTGTTGCCACCCGAGCAGAAGTGCCTACTTATGATGGAACTACGCCGTTCGATACATTCAAGCTGCAATTCGACCTGGCTGCTCTGGAAAATCAATGGACCGATGTAAGGAAAGGTCGGAGATTGGCGCTGGCTCTTAAAGGTGCTGCGGCTGAGGTAATAAAATCAGTTCCAGAATGTTTACGAAGTGAGTACGAGACCGTCATAAGGGCGCTGGCAGCCAAATACAGCGACGAGCACAACAGAACGCTGTACTACTGTGAGCTGAAGAATCGCAGGCAAAGGGCCAACGAGGCGCTGCAGGCATATGCAGCAGACATTGAGCGGCTCGTACAGCTGTGCTACCCGTCCTTCGGCGCTGATGATCTCGAGAGGATGAAGATTGAGGCGTTTATTGAAGGTCTTCATGATCCGGAGACACGTCGCAGTGCGTTGATGATGGGTAAGCCGACATTTAGGGAGACGGTGACCAGCGCGATGACATACGAGGCGACATGGATTGGGAGCACTCGGTATGCACCTGCAAGGATACGCCAGATCCAGCCGGACAACGACATTGCGATCCAGGCAACAAGCTCTGAGCCACCGGGCAGGCCACGGGTGGTCTCCTCTAAAGTTGTTTGCTGGGTATGTGGCAAGCAGGGCCACATATCACGAGACTGCCGCCAACGAAAGAGGCGTTCCCGTTCTCGATCGCAATCGCCTGAAGCGAGGAATACTGACAATCGAGGCTCAGCCAACAAGCGCAGGGCTGAGGACGGCGAGTCGTTAAACTAAAACGGGTCAGCCCAAAGGGGCGTGAGCTGATCCCCACAATCTGCCGCCCCACCGTCCTTGTCTCACAGCTGAAACGACAGCCCAGCAGCTTGACAATTGAAGGAAGGATAGATGGAAAGTTCGTGTTGACACTGGATACTGGAGCGTCATATTCGATCATAAAAAGGAAGCTGCTGAAGAGCTGGGAACCGCTGCATGGCATACAGCTGCGGACTGCGACTGGCGAGCGCGCGCCGGTAAGAGGGAAAGTTACAAAAACGATTACTATCGGCACCAGCAGCCTGGAACATGAGTTCATCGTCGCGGATATAATGGACGACGTGATTATCGGCGTGGATTTCATGATTAGGCACGGTTTTACGCTGGACCTGAAGGAAAATGTGCTGCGATATGCCAACGTTGAATTCCCGCTGCACATCGGCTATGAGCGAAGCGTGGCGGTAAGGAAGGTGGTATCGTGTCAACACAGGAGGATACCAGCGAACTCCGAGGCGATTGTGTGGGCAAAGGTGGACGAGGACGATGGGACGAGTCGGCTGTGGGTTGTAGAAGCACCGAATCAAGGACACGACAACATCATCATCGGACGTACATTAGTGGAACCTAAGAATGGCAGAATACCAGTCAGAATACTGAACCCCCTGAATGCACCCAGATATGTCGGGAAAGATGAGGTAATTGGCGAGTGTAGAGAAGCCGTAGCAGTGGTCAATTGCGAGAGTAGCCCACCCGGAGGAAATAAGAAGAGCGGATTTAACATGGACGTCATACCGCAGGAGAATCAGTGGAACAGCGAATTGACGGCCAATCAGAAACAGAAGGCGAGGTCACTCCTGCAGCACTATGGGTCAATATTTGCGGCAGAAGCAGGCGGAAGAACAGCCATAGTGAAGCACAACATCGACACCGGAAGTGCAAAACCGATTCGCCAACCACCAAGTCGAGTTCCTCTGGCCAAGAGGGAAGAGGTCACAAATTTGATCGAAAACATGCGGAAAGAAAAGGTCATAGAGCCTTCTTCGGGCCCCTGGTGCTCGCCGGTCGTGCTGGTCAAGAAAAAGGATGGCAGTACCCGGTTTTGTGTGGACTATCGGAAACTCAATGATGTGACCAAGAAGGACAGTTATCCACTACCTCGGATCGATGACACCCTGGACACACTGTCAGGCACGCAGTGGTTCTCCACGCTCGACTTACGCAGCGGCTATTGGCAGGTAGAGCTTGCAGACAAGGACAAGGAGAAAACGGCTTTCAGTGTTGGCGATGGTTTGTGGCAGTTCACCGTCATGCCGTTTGGACTCTGCAACGCACCAGCAACATTCGAGCGGCTAATGGAACGCGTGCTAAAGGGGCTGCATTGGCGGACGTGCCTGGTGTACCTCGACGACATAATCGTGATGGGTAAAAGCTTCGACGACCACCTGGGAAAGCTGAAGGAGGTATTCGAGCGGATACAAAAAGCTGGGCTTATACTCAACCCGAAGAAGTGCTCGCTGTTCCAAAAAGAGGTCAAGTATCTGGGTCATACGGTTTCCGCCCGCGGAGTACATACGGATGAAGGCAAAATCACGGCGGTGAAGGAGTGGCCCCGGCCACGCAATCTACACGAACTCCGCAGTTTCCTGGGCCTGTGCACATACTACCGCCGATTTGTTCCGGGATTCGCGAACATAGCCAGCAGCTTGCACAAACTGACGAAAAAGAGCCAAGCTTTCGAGTGGAACGAGGAGCAGGAACAGGCTTTTGCACGTCTGAAGGAAAAACTGTGCACTGCTCCAATTCTGGCCTTCCCCGTGCCTGGAGAGATGTTTGTGCTGGATACGGATGCGAGCGGGCATAGTATTGGCGGTGTGCTATCACAGATAATAGACGGCCAGGAACAAGTGATAGCGTACTACAGTAGGGTTCTATCGAAACCGGAACGCAACTACTGTGTGACACGGAGAGAACTGCTGGCGGTATTGGACTGCGTAAAACACTTCCACAAATATCTGTATGGACAAAGGTTTCGCCTGCGCACAGATCATGCGGCATTGAGATGGCTCCTGAACTTTAAGGATCCTGAAGGGCAATTGGCGCGGTGGATCGAGCGACTGCAGAGCTACGACTACACGATAGAGCATCGCAAGGGCAGTAGCCATGGAAATGCCGATGCCTTGTCACGCCGTCCGTGCAAAGTCGAATGCAGGCAGTGCTCGCGAGCCGAAAGCAAAGAACAGATAGTGGACGTCCGGTTGATAAGCGTTATGCCAGAGGAAGAGTGGTCTGCGGAGAGGCTACAAAAGGACCAGCGTGAGGATGCGGATCTTGCAAAAATCGTCGAAGGCAAGGAGCAAGGCGCACGTCCAGACTGGCAGGAGATGGCCGGTGAAAGCCCGATCGCTAAGGCTTACTGGGCACAGTGGAAAAGTCTGCGGCTGAAAGAAGGATGCCTGTATCGCGAATGGGAGAGCGCGGATGGTCGGACCAGCAACTCCCTAATGGTAGTGCCGAAATGCAGAATCAACGAGGTCATCCAGGCATACCATAACGACTCCAGTGGAGGGCACCTGGGCATCACCAAAACCGTCGCCAAAATAAGAAGGCGATTCTACTGGGTAGGATGTCAGGAGTCTGTAGCCGAGTGGATTAAGAGCTGCGACCGATGTTCAGCAGCGAAAGGGCCGACAAGAAGATCTCGAGGCCGCATGCAGCAGTACAACGTGGGAGCGCCCTTCGAACGGATTGCTATGGACGTCGCCGGCCCATTCCCAACTAGCACTCAAGGCAACAAATATGTGCTGGTGGTAATGGATTACTTCAGCAAATGGCCCGAAATGTACCCTATTCCTAACCAGGAGGCCACTACGATCTCGGAAAAGCTGGTAAACAACTGGGTAGCCAGGTTCGGAGTTCCGTTGGAGTTGCACTCGGATCAAGGCCGGAATTTCGAGTCTGCGGTAAGGAAGTGTGTGAGCTGCTGGGGATAAAGAAAACGCGTACCACCCCTTTGCATCCACAGTCCGACGGCATGGTGGAACGCTTTAACCGGACACTAGAGGAATACCTGCGGAAAGTGGTAGGCAGGAATCAAAAGGATTGGGACACGCATATCCCCTTGTTCCTAATGGCGTATAGGTCAGCCCCGCACGACACGACATCACTCACTCCAGCCCGAGCAGTATTCGGCACAGAATTACGGCTACCCGCTGACTTGAAGTTCGGGGTAGTCAGCACGACGGGAGGCGCTAAGACGGACTACGTGGCCAATAAGCGGGCGGAACTGGAGGAGATTCACCAGTTTATAAGGAGCCGCACCAAACTGGTCAGCGATAAGGCGAAAGCCAGATATGATCTACGGGCCAACTCAGCAGGGTTCCAAGAAGGCGATCTGGTAATGCTCTACAACCCGCAGCGGAGGAAAGGTTTGTCTCCGAAACTTCAAGCGTCATGGGAAGGACCTTACGAAGTCGTGACTAGGATAAACGACGTGGTATACAGGATTCAACGTTGCAGCAATAAAGGCGCTAAGCTGAAGGTAGTCCATTTGCAGCGCCTGGCGCCTTATCACAACGGAACCTCGGCACTTGTTCGGGACGAACAAGTCTAAGTGGTGGGCAGTGTAACGATAAGACAGTTTGTCGCGATCACCATGGAAACCTTTAGTCCACTCCGGAATGTGCGAGAACGATCTGTGCGATGGCCGGACAGGTATAAAAGGCAGCCGGGTGCGGCGCAGCGAGTCAGTCTGATTTTGACTAATAAAGGTGCCACACGGAGTAATTGAGCGAATAATTAAGTGAAAAGACAGTAAAGTGTAAACCTGTGAAATAAAGTGATTGTTTATTTTATTGACTGCGGTTGAGGAACTAAGTGTGTTTTATTTTCAAATTACGCAATCCAGAGATACGTACTAGCCCACTAGAACTAGCATTCGTAACAATATGTATACAGGAAAATCTTACAAAAAACTTAAACATTGAAACATCAACATAACAAAACAAGTAGCCATAAGAACATAAGTACGGAAACACTTTAAAAAAGAATTAATTCATTTACATAAATATATGTCATTTTCAAAGACTATTTGCTTTTAACCCTCTAGTTCCCAAGAAGGCCTGTAAACATCCTAAGCTTAAACAAATTCTGTAAATTACACCTTATGATTTTTCTTGCTGATTTTACATGTATGGAAAGGGGAATCTCCATTTTATAAAATAAATTTAGTCAGTTAACGCTGCCACATGCACAACGGCAGTAATTGTAAGACAAAGTTGAAGTTTCATGAGAAAGTAAGCAAATAACTATTTGTAAAATTGTGTGAGAAACAAAAATTGTTTAAAATAAATTTTGAGCTTCAATAAAACTAAAAAATTACTGGTGAGTAGCTTTTAATGTGTTCTTTGAGAAAATTAAAACAAAATCACGAAAAAAAGTTGTTACACTCGTCCTACCTAACCCAAATCCTAGAGTGTCTGTAGGCCTGCTTGGGATGAAAAGCCTAAAAAATTAACGGTCATTGATGATATTTTTGCGTTATTTAAGTATTATTTACTTATTTGCACCGAAATTATGATACACCGCAATGTCAAAAAGATCATGTCACTCCAAAACTTTATACAAAGACGTAGTCCGCGGGGGTTAATGAGAGACTATCATAGAGACTTCAAACTATCTTTCAATAATCTTTTGAAAGTGTTTCAACAGTATTTGCCAGAATAGCTCTGCTAGTCTCCTTTAGTCCTTTATTTCATGGAGTAGATGTTAAGACATCTGTGTGAAAAGATAACAAGGCATTAAAAAAAATAAGAACCGCAATGTATAAATACCTATACCCATTTTTTTTAGTTTTCCTAGTTTATACACCTCCAAAAAGGGTGTATAAACCAACCCACGACACACTACCCCTGGCCTAAGCCCCACTCCTTTTTATATATTGTCTCTTACGCGTATTTACTGAAAGTGTTACCCGTTATTTATGTTTATATTAAAAAGAAAATTAATATTAAATGAATTACAAAACTCCATATGAAGATTTTTTGACTTTGTTTCTCAAGTAGGCCTGTAGACCTGCTACTTTCTACACCCTCATCACGCCTCCTATTGACATGACATTTTTTTCCCCGAACAAACATTACTTCTCCACCACAAAACTATCACTGGTAAGTTTTTTAACAAGATTAAAAACTTGGGAACTAGAGGGTTAAATAAATATTTGTCATTGCTTTTTGCTGCTTTCATCAGACTTTTATTGCGACTTTAAAAAAACTAGCGATGGGGAGTTCTAAATGAGAATTTATTTTGAGAATTTCGCCAATACCGATTTATTTCGTAATCAATTAGTTTGCAATATTTGTTATCCTGAACACTTATTAGCAGTTAAAAAAGAACGTCTACGGTCGACTACTTTTGAAAAGCAGACGGCAGTGTAAAAAATTCTATTGCACAATTTTCCGAGGATTAATTTGCCCGTCCCTGACATAAACAAATAGCTGACAGATTTGAAAATTTTTGCTTACTTTACGGGTCGAAAGGAGCAGTTGTATTTAAGTTTGGTGTGAGTTACCAATATCACTTTAATAAACATTTTTTCCATGGAATCTCAAAGTGTAGAGGACTTGTATATTTATAGGTACCGGAAGGCCTCTATTGCTGCTTGGTTCTTGAATGTTCAAGTCATGGCACAATCATCAATAACAAATTGAGCAGCGACTTCATCGAACTCGAAGGGGTCGATCCGGTTTTTATATATTTTTCGCCGTCTCAGTACACTGTCGCCGTTCAAAATATTAAAATTTTTTTCAATTTCTTCAAAACGAAACACACTTCATTTTCTTCCCGTTTTACACAAAAACACATTCGCGACGAACTGAGAATTTTATAAAAGTGACATTTCTTCTCATTTTGACTCATTGCTAACTGATATAGCAACAGCTTTTGCTTATTTTAATTCGACTATATTCGACTAATTTTTATTTCGACTATGACTATGCGCCAATGAGATCAAAAAACTTTAAGTTCTTAGAAACAAATTAATTTCAACTCAAATTAGTGCTAACCGAGATTCGCACGAAAATATCGATTTTAATGAAAATCATTATCAATTAGTTAAGGCAGCTTTTACACGAAACATTGTTAGATTCAACTCAGATTATTATGTTACATTTCGTGTTTGTTAGCAAAGTAAAATCGACATGTTTCGTGTTCGTGGAGGACATTTTACCCTCTTTGGAGGACGGAGGACATTTGAGTAATTTGGAGGACTGTCCTCCACAATGGAGGACGGGTGGCAAGCCTACTTGTAATCGATGAAGAGATGGTGAGTATCGATTTGATTCTCATGGCCTCACCTAAAAATACAAGATGTTTCAGGCACTTAAGCGGGGAGCAACTTAACCGAAATCAGATAAGTAAAAATGAACTTCTTGAACAAAAATATAATAACATTTCTTAAACAAATAAATAAGAACATGAACACAAAGAACGAATATATGAATTTATTAAATCTTCTTAAGTGTCGAAGTTATTAAGTAAGAAAACAAAAAAAATTGTTGGGTTACCAGTGCCGTTGAATCGGAAACATGAAAATCGTTTTTAAAATGTTTACAAGTGCACTTAAAAGGGGAAAAGTTTAGGTAAAATTAATATTAGAGCACAATAAATTGAGGTACTTATGCGTGTTAGGTACTTAAGCGGGGAGGTACTTATGCGGGGAGTTTTCTTTAGGTTTTATTAAAAAATGCATAGTGCCCACAAATGTTGGGCACTTAAGCGGTAAAAGCACTTAGGCGGGGAGGCACTTAAGCGGATTTCACTGTAAATATATGTCCTTTTTAAGAACTATTTGCTTATAAACAAACATTTGTCATTGCTTTTTGCGGCTTTAATCAGACTTATGTTGCATTTAATGAGATCATAAACTCAACTCAGATTATTATGATGCATTTCGTGTTTGTTAACAAAGGAAATGGTAGTTTTGTGTTTGTGGAGGACATTTTATCCTATTTGGAGGACGGAGGACATTTGAGTAATTTGGAGGACTGTCCCCCACAATGGATGACGGGTGGCAAGCCTACTAGCAAGGGTCTATCCTCTGCAGATTGGTAAATTTTTCCCAGTTAGGTTTCCTGAGGTTTTTAGTTGGTGGTATCTCCATAATGCCTCCTGCTATTTTGAATTCAATCATCCTATGCTCTAATAAGGAGGGTTCGCTTGACACTCTCCAATCAGACACATAGTCACTAATTCTACTGTTACCTATGGTAATTTCAAAGACCTCCTGCCTAACTCTAGTAACGAATGTCGGGGAAGTTCCCGTGTTAAATATGACCAGGTTAGTGGCCAATATATATTCTACCAATTACTCACCCCTGATGTTTATTTATTTATTTTATTTTATTTATTACATCTACCGGGCCTACATTTATTTTATTTATTACATCTACCCTAGATGGTGTGGTGGGCGTTCATGTCCCCGCCTATTATGAGCGGCAAGGCGTTTGCCTTGCAGTACTCCATCAGGCCCTGTACCTCGAACTGGCACTGTCATGTCTTCGCCTGGAGAGTACGCCGACGCTAGGACGATCTCGGAGTCACGACCACCGATTTAGACCGCCATCGCCGCTACCAGGTCCCTTGACATGTACTTTGAAATACAAACAAAGTTTGTATTTTTCTCAACAGTAATACAGGCACGGGGTATCTCGTGCCTTGTTTCCCAAATTACCTTGGTCTGCTGCGAGTTTATCCCGCAGACTCTACCTTTATAGCACCAGGGCTGCTGAATTAGCACCGCCGCGAAGTGGTTTTGGGTGAACTTCTGCGCTAGGACGGCCGATGCCGCCTTCGCGTGATTATGGTTGATCTGTACAACCTCCATTGCTCGAGGGTTAGAGCTTAGAAGAGGATTCAACATCCATCTCAATCGATCGTCTCGATTCTTACGGGACATTGTATATTTGGTCGTCATGCCTACAGACTAGGTCTTGACAGTCGGGACTTTTGCCGAAGCTGTCAGAACGAGGAGGAAGAATCCATTAGTCACCTTCTCTGTCACTGCCCGGCTCTCTCTATACGAAGGTGGAAAGCCTTGGGCTCTACTTTCTTCGACAACCTGGATGACCTTAGATCAGTCAACATTAGGGACTTGCTAGGTTTTATCCACAAAACTAAATGGCTTGTTTAGGTACTTAACTTGCAGTTAGTCAGATCACTTCCTCCCTGTGGTATCACAATGGGCCCTTTTCGTGGCCTAAGTGTGTCTTTCGGCAAGTCCCGTGCCTAGGCAGCCACTTTAACCTAACTTAACCCATCCATCTCAAGCCGTGTCGTAAACGAAATCTCGTCCGACAACTGCTCCTCTTCCTCGTTGGTACTGCCTTGCAGCCCCAGCGTCTCAAGGTTTATCTCCTCAAGGAAATCTTGAGAAGCTCCTACTACCTAGTACCATCGTAAGTAGGCACTTCTATTCTAGTGACAAAACTTGTCTGAGCTGGCGGCAACCATTCGCGGCTGTACCTCTAACCCATTTTCGGCCGCTACCAGAAATAGTCAATATTTTTTGAATTCCTTTTAAGGACTTACATTTAGGACCTTAATCAAGAATATTTTTGGATTTTTTTTGTTTTTTTTTAATTATTTTTTTTATAAATTAATAAAAATTTAATTTCAAATAAAAACAAATAATAATCAAATTTTGGTCAAATAATAATCAAGCATGAAAACAAACAATTGTTGGCTTACATATGTACATACATGACGACTTCTGGCCAATGGTCGATTTTTCGACCACTGAAAAGTACGCGATGCTGAGAGGTAAAAATATTTTCATAATCTTATGGATATCAATTGATTGTGGTAATTTGGTCTTTAGGCTTCGTAAATAATCAATAATAAATCAATAATTTGAAAAGGTTATATATTTTTCAGAATATTCAAAATATGACTAAAAAAATGTTTTTTTTCGTGCCTTCGCCAACATCTCTAAATTTATCTTTTTTAAGAAAAATTATTATTTCGAGGGGTTACCAAAAGACCAAAGCTATTTTATGCATCAAAAGTTCAAAGATATAATGTCTAAGTGCAGAGCTACTCTCCTTCAAAGTGGCTGGTCGAAAAATCGACCAGCGGCCGAAAATGGGTTAAGGTATCATGGCATAAAAAGAACTAAACAAATTTTTTCGACCCAAAATCGGTCGAGCCAATCCGGAGATTAAGTGTCCGTAATGGAGGATGTGTTTTTTTCTACGCGACTTCAGCTCCACCTATATAAGAGACAATATGCTAAAATTAAAAAAAAACTTTTTTGGGTGTTCCTTAAACCTTCAATATATTGTAAAAAAAAGATTGATAATAAGGGAGCTGAAAAATAAATAATTTTGCAAATCATTAAAAATTCCCCTTTCTAACGCGCCATGATACCTTAAGCCGCTCGTCGATTTTCCTGTTCACCGAATCTTCAAGACTGTCAACTCGTTTGTCCAAATGTTCTACTCGCGTCTCCAGGTGCTCGATTTTTACAATAATCCTGTCTGAAATTTCTTCCACTTCTGCCGACGCCTCTAGCTCTTGCGTTCCGAACTCGTGCGCAGCACAATCGATGCTTCGTGACTCACATGCAGCCAGTTTCTTTTTCAGCTGTTCCTCCTTCAGTTGCTCGAGTTTCACCATTGTTGTGTTTCATAATTATTTTTTTTTATCTTGTTTTAATTTTAGCAACACAATCTTCTTCACAACTTGTGACACCAAATGTTACGAAAAGGTTTATTCATCTCTCTGGATTGTGCTCAAAAAAATAAAACACACTACAGTTCTTAAACGAAGTTACAATTAGCATTCATTTTATTTACAATTCTATACTTTTACTGTCTTTACACTTAGTGCTTATTGCACTACCCCGTGTTGCACCGCTGCTTGCTTGTACTGCTGCTTGGCTGCCTTTTATACTTGTTTGCTTGTCGCGCAGATTGTTCTCGATCATTCCAATTGGACTCAAAATTTCCAGTATCATCGCGAGTCATCTTTGCGAATGTTCTAGCGAAATTATCAGGCCCCTAAAAGTATGCCCGGCAAGTCGGTCGTATTTTAAAAGTACGCTCCTAAAAGCATGCCAAGTAGAAGCATTGCAGTGCCTTGCACAGCGACAGCGAGCGGGATCGTCACATTATGTACATATCTGTTATAAAGCGAAAAGCTATAAGAAAAAAGTAAAAAAAAAAGTAAGTACGCAACGACGATATTGAATGATGTTTTAAAAAAAGTTTGTTTTTGCTTTTTTTCCATACATATACAACTGTAGTGTATACAGTTTTTAAGTCCATAAGTTTTCTCCTGTTAACATTTGTCCTCATATATTTTTGTACGCTACACTCCGTCGTAAAGTTGCTACCGACAGCGTATGTATCCACTGCGCTGCACGCAGAATAAACCAAAAAGCAAAAATAACTAACTAATAACAACAACCATAGCTTATTGCTCTTTTCCCCTTAAAAGAAGCAGTGGCACTTCGTTTTGTTGGCTGACAACAACCACAGTCTGTCGCTATATTCCCTTCAATGCTTCACACAGCCGCATGCGATCATTACTTTCTTTAAATCTACTGTTTGTTTTATGATATAACAGAAACGAAAGCTGTCTAGTGTATGAGATGTGCGTTCTGTATTACTGTTTATTCTGTGCTATAACACAGTGTTTCGCAAACTTTTTGTGTTCAAGGAACACCTATCAAATCAAGAAATTTTGAGAGGTACACTACGGACAAAAACCATGTTTATCTAATATTTATTTATTTCTAATATTTAATAAAAATTGACTGGCACGACAGCCCGATTACGAGACTAATGGCGTTTTCGATTCTACCATAAAATGTTGCCTTTTCATTGCCTTCTTCCAATTTTGTGTTCGATTCTAAAAAAAAAGCAAACTTGTGCGAATGTTCCGTGTTCCTTTCTCAAAATGTCGCATGTCAAGAAGGCAATAAATGCAAATTTGGCACCCTATCAAGCTTTGACAGGGGAGAAGGTTGCCCCTAAAAGCAGTAGATGTCACAGAAACGTTGATATTGTAAAACGCATGTGTTAGACAAGGACAAAAATATTACACGTTCTTTTTGACATTTTGCTTTGTTGGTAAAATTTTTGCCACAATTATGGCACACCTGAAAAACATTATTTCGGCGATAAATGTTGTCAATAATTTACTAGAATCGTCATCCTCATCTTCAGAGGACGATGAAATTGTACTGGTCACTCGAAGACGAGAGGTGCGAATTCGAATAAAAGATTTTGTGGAAGATGTAATCCATTTGTATACAGACAATGAGGTAAATTCTTTCATGCTTGTAAATATGGCTCTTGCAGTTTATTTGCTTTGTTTATTTTATTTGCAGTTTAAAAATAATTTCAGAGTCCAACGGGGAAGCGCATATTATTTAATAGAAAAATTTGCCAGGAGCTCGTGGTATACGAAGAGAACGTACCGGGGTGGTAGAGCGCAATCTACTCCCGAGACACAAATGCTGATGTTTTTGTGGTATGAGTAGAAACTTGTCCTTACGAAAGCCGATTGCTTAAAAACTCCTTGCTCTAGGTTTTGAAGCAACAAAACAACCATTCGGGAGGTTGGCAACTTATTCAACATGTCGCTTTCAACTGTTCATGAACTTTTCAATAAAGTTTTAACTTTCATGGTGGCAGACATCGCTGCAGAGGAGATTCGATTTCCACGTGATGCTGCTGCTAAAGAAAAAATTGCCAGCGAATTTAAAAATATCTGTGGTTTCCCTAATGTTTTGGGCTGCATCGATGGCAGCTATATAACATGTAGGACACCGAAGCGAAAAATAAGATCAACATATTGTAGCGATGAGGCACTGTGTTGTGCTATGCATGAATACCATACTTTTAGGCATGCACTTTGAAATACGGCAAATTTGGTATAATTCGCTTGGTATAGTCCGATATGGCAAGGATGGTTCGCGAAGGAATGGGCTGTGCGAGAATGGTCAAGCGTTTTCCAATTGGAAGTTGCAAGAAACTTCGGCGCGATAAGAAAACTAGTATAAAAGCAGCAGTGTGCAGCGCAGAGGGGAGTCTTAGTTGAATAAGCAAAGTAGCAACAAGTGTAGATAGTTACAAGGAAAGTGTAAATCTGTAAATAAAGTGATTGTTGGTTTCTGACTGCGTTTGCGCTGAGTAATTGAAGTTGTTTTATTTTCAAACACAATCCAAACGAACCTTGGAAAACTTAAGATTTTCGTAACATTTGGTGTCAGAAGTGGGATTGTGCTACTGAAAGTAAACAACAACAAAATTTATAAAACGCAGACATGGTTAAACTCGAGCTGCTGAAGGTGGACCAGCTGAAGAAGGAGCTGGCTGCCTGGAATTTACCGACTGCTGGCGGTAAGGTGGAGTTTGAGCTGAGCTTGCGAGAGGCGTGTGAGGCACGAGGCGTCGATTGGAATGCGCACGAGTTCGGAACGCAGGAGCTAGAGGCGTCGGCCAAAGTGGAGGAATCGCCTGCGGGTGCTGCGTCGATGCAAAGTACGGCTGCAGCGGCTGCGCCACCACAAGCAATTGACATGAGCCAGCTAATGGTTGCAATGAAAGGCATGTTCGAGAAACTGGAAACTACAAATCAGGAAATTTCGGTAAAAGTCGAAACTGCAAATCGGGAAATGGCAGCGAAACTAGAAACCACGAATCAGGAAATTTCGGCAAAAGTCGAAACGGCGAATCGAGAGATGGCGGCGCAAATGAAAACGAAAATTGAAAATGCAAATCGGGAGTTGTCCAGCAACCTTCAGGAAAATTCTGCGCGACTGGAGCAGAAAGTGGAAGAAATTTCAGACAGGATTAATGTGAAAGTCGAGCACCTGGAGACGCGAGTAGAACATTTAGGCAAACGAGTTGATAGTCTGGAGGATTCGGTGTACAGGAAAATCGACGAGAGGCTTAGAGAGGTACAGCTACGAGCAAGGGTGCAGCCAGTTGAGGAAAGTTTTGCCATAGAAGTGCCTACTTATGATGGTACTACGTCGCGATTCGCTTGGTATAGTCCGATATGGCAAGGATGGTTCGCGAAGGAATGGGCTGTGCGAGAATGGTCAAGCGTTTTCCAATTGGAAGTTGCAAGAAACTTCGGCGTGATAAGAAAACTAGTATAAAAGCAACAGTGTGCAGCGCAGAGGGGGAGTCTTAGTTGAATAAGCAAAGTAGCAACAAGTGTAGATACTAAAGAGCGGCGCAAGCACTATAAAAATGACTTGCAAGCCATCGCTGTGCTTTCAAATACTGTCGCTCTTCTTCACTTTCACTACAAAACAAGCACTGCAGTGAAGAAAGCTTTTGATATTCATACGAATACTGCACGAAACGACAATAGAACTTCAAGAACCTTGAAGTATAGAACAACACTGAAGTAGAACAATACTGCAGTGGAACAACACGAAATTAGAACACTGAAGTGAAGCACTGAAGTAGAACATTTTCAAGCATACGGTGTTATGTTTTGCACGATCGGAGTAGCTGATGTTTGTTTTTGGTATTTTGTATGGAATCTGGGCTGCATTTCAAGCATTACAACAACATTAATGTAAAAAAAACGCAGGTTTAAAACATGTTTTTTCGATATTTATTTAACTCTGTTTCACTCGGTGTGAAGTAGAAGTTCTGCTTCACTCGGTGTGAAGTAGAAGTTCTTCACCTCATTATAGCTTTCTGTTTTGATATTTTGCTTCACAACAGAACACAAGCACTCTCGCTGCTGTAGCGAAAAGGTTTTCGAATGATGCAGTGCTTGCTTTGTTGCAGAATAGAACTATTGAGCATTTGAATTTGCTGTCACCGCGACACTGAAGTACAGTACTTGACAGTACTGTGCGGTAGTGAAGTGTGCCCAATAGAAGCTTTTGTGCAGCTCTTTAGTAGATACAAGGAAAGTGTAAATCTGTAAATAAAGTGATTGTTGGTTTCTGACTGCGTTTGCGCTGAGTAATTGATGTTGTCATATTTTCAAACACAATCCAAACGAACCTTGGAAAACTTGAGATTTTCGTAACAATATATAAACAGACACGATTCCATATCTTTGACTATTCAAGGTATTTGCGATGCAAATTTAAAGTTTTTGGATGTTTTTACGGGTGTGCCTAGTAAAATGCACGATTCGCGTGTGCTTAAGTTGTCTTTTATCAGCAAGGAACTACCTCAACTGTGCTCACCCGATTGCCATCTTCTTGGTGACTCTGCGTATCCACTTCGAAGTTATTTATTAACACCTTATCGGGACTACGGGAACTTAACTGATTCTGAAAGAGTATATAATTATAAATTTTCTCAAACACGCGTTAAAATTGAAAATGCATTTGGAATGCTGAAATGTCGCTTTCGGCAGCTCATGAGATTGGATTTTCACGACGTTGAAACGATGGGAAAATTTGTAATTGCTTGTTGTGCTCTTCATAATATATGCATTGACAGGAATGACATTTTTGAAAGAGAAGAGGAAGACATTGAACCTAGTTTTCATCAGGTACAAGATATCCGAGATGATATTAACGAACGTGTGCTTACTGAGCTAGGCGAAATAAAAAGGAACCAAATAAAATCTCTTTTGTGTAACAACTAAAGTCGAGATAAATTTTTATTGCTTTGCTTTGAGCTTTAAAGGAACATAGGCAGCTGTATACTAGACTACATTTATATTTATTTTTTATTTAAAATTTCCTTTAATAAGTTTTCCATTCTTGTCGCTGTTTCCATTCCTTCTTTGTGTCTTCTCTCCTTGGCTTCCACTTTTTTTGCTGCAATTTCCATAAGCGTTTCTTGAACTGTTTTCTGTTTGCTTCCTTTTTTTTACTGCACTTTGACCAGCACTATCTTTTTTAATAAAATATTGGCTACTTATTTGTACCACCGGCTCGATGGAATCGTCCAGCTTACAAATCTTCTCTAGCTCCTCTTCAAATTGAAGCTTTTGCCGTTTGGAGCCTGAACTGCTGTTGTTTTCTACCGCAGCTTTTTTGCGCTTCATTACGGTTTTGTAACGTTCTTCGCACTGCTTCCAAGATTTGCCCTCGAAATCTTGAGCCAAGTTCGTCCACATGTCCTTTTTGGACTTGAATGGCCCTATCTCCGACAAGCAAAGCGCATAGGAGTCCAAGAGCCGCTTGGTCTCACCTTCTGTCCAAACTGCAAAAATATGAAAAAATAAAAGTTTAGTAATTTAGTTTTTTGCTTTAATATTTATCAATTTAATTTACCAGTAACTAATCTGCTGCAATTTGGACTTGCCTCCTTTATCTCCATTTTTATTATAATGAGCGCGCAAACAACAGCTGATTGGCATGGCAGGGTTGCCTGTTCGTGTTCTTTTCTCAATATAGAAAAGGTGCCTTTTCACAGGGTTCAGTGCGACCTTAAAAAGATTTTGCACTGATGAAGGGTGACATTTTGTGATAGAATCGAAATCACCATAAGGCCTAGCTATCCGCAACCATCCGTGTTGTGCGTGCGTGGTTGGAAGTGACCTACAGTTTTATGCCGATTGCGAACGGCGAGTTGAGAGCTTTTTCATAGGCAATTTTACTTTCAGAGGTTTGCCATTCCCTGCTGAGAGGACAGCCGCCGAAAGAAAAATTGTTGTTTTTCCTTTTTTTGGTGTTAGCAGCAAAGTTATCGTCTGCAAATTTGGGCTGGTGAAAAAGCGCTACGCCTCGTTTTCCTAAAATTTTCTTTCATACAACCTTGTTCTAACAACTACGAATACAACAAAAAAAAACAACCAAAACGGTCCAGCTGTCCAGTGATTCGCGGTCAAACATGGCGGAGATTTTCCGAGTTTTCCAACGGATTTTCCGGAATTTTCTTTCGCATAAACCTAAACTGACTCAACAACAAAAAAATCCCTTGGAAAGCGGCCGGTCCGTTTGAGTGTGATGCCCTTACACACATACATCCACTTTCTTTTATATATATATAGATAATACAGTAATTAATAATATAGTAACTAATAATAATATAAAATAGAATTATAATATATGTATATTTTGATTTTAAGTAAATCGTCTGTCACAGCAGTTGTAATATTGTGTTTTATGGTCCAGTCACATAAGTTCCGTCGCAGATTGTCGTTTTGAGTTTGGAAGTCATTGTCCTCGTCACTGCTGCTGTCGCTGCTGCAGGAGCCATCAAAACTTTTGTCTACAGGTTGGTCAGGTTGAATTTCTGCTAACTTTGAAACTCATCACTCGCGAACTTCCGTCGATACGTACTCGATAAAATTCACTTGAACACTGAAATGATTTCAAAAATATATTTACGATAGCGAACATTTGAAACTGTTTGCTGCGATTTGAAATTTCAAATTTGAATTTCCTCCAACATTTGAAACAGTGTTGAAAATGGTTTGAGAAAGCGAAATTTCTCAAACCTTTGACACAGGGTTGAAAATTATTTGACAAACAAATTTATTATTACTTAAATTGAGAAAAGCGAAATTTCTCAAACATTTGAACCGTGTTGAAAATGGTTTGAAAAAGTGTGGAAAATGGTTTGAGAAATACATTTATTACCAAATTGAGAAAGCGAAATTTTCCAAAAATTTGAGACTGTGGTTGCTGGGATGTTACTTTAATTAGGGTCCCTACAAGAACACTATCGGTCATATGACCGGTCATTTGATAGTCAGGCCTGATAGAAATATCGGTCAGCACTCGGAACAAAGTTTCTATCATTTTTCTACAGGCCAGTTAACAAAAATGATAGAAACTCATGTATACGTGTGATTCCCTTTTTCACTCTAACACCTGAAGTTTGCGGATTTAAAAATGTCAAGCTATGTCGCTTACTCCTATTATTTATGTCCGTCAGTCTGTCTTACTCCCACGCATGACGTTCCGCAACCTACAAAATGTATAGCTATCTCGCTTGTTTCCAGCTGAAAATTGGAAAATACGTGTTTGTTCAAAAATTGAAATATGCGTGTTTGCTGAAAATTAAAATACGCTTCTTTGCCTTTTTTGCTTTTCTTTATTTATAAAAAAAAAACATTTCTTAAAAAAATTTAAAAACTATCACAAATCTGTTTGTTTGTTGTGGTTGTTTGTCTTCTTAGCGGCTTCAGCTTCTGTTGATGGTTCTGCTTCTGTAGTGCGTTACAAATATCTGTAAATAAAACAACAATAAATCTTTTTTCAGTAATTTCATTAATTTTGCAATCCTTGCAAGCAAAGTCATCGAGATTTGTAAATCTGCGCTGCACACTGCTGCCTTTTATACTTGTTTTCTTATCGCGCCGATTGTTCTTGCACATTCCAGTTGGTCTCTCTCTCTCGATCGTTCTCGCACAGCCCATTACCATCGCGAGCCATCCTTGCCATATCGGAATTATAGCACGCCGGAATTACTCTAAAGTGCATGCCTAAAAGTATGCCCGTAAAAGCATTCACGCATAACACAGCAGGGGCGTAGCCAGAACTTGGTCATGGGGGGTTTTAAAATTTTTTTTTTGCCAGTTTAGTATTACGTGTTTTTTAAAATAAAATGCACCAGAGAACTGCACGAGTGCCTATTTTTATGACTCTGAGTATACTCGCCTTAAAAGCGGTTGCGGTGTGATCGCCACCGCATTGATTTTGTATGAGTATTTACCATACCCATGTCGATTTGAGTATTGCTGCGTTTGAGCTATTAGCACACTCAAGCATATGAGTTCGCGGTATCTGCTTTACTTTGGTTCGTAAATTTTTGTTTTCACATTCGGCAATCGTACTAGACGAGTACGATGACAAGTATGAGTAGTACTCGTACTTCGTATGCACAACATAAATAATATGCATATGTACAGATGCATATACGCACTATGTATAGAAGCTGAGTAGGCTCGTCACCAGAGTTGCCGCTTTTGGTCTTTTCGGACCAAAATTGGTCAGATTTTTGGTCCGTTGGTCTGCTTAAATGAATTTCGGTCCGTTTTGTGATGTGAATATCTTTTCATTAATTGATTAAAAAAATGAAATCTTATATATAAAAAAAACGTAACATTTTGTGTGTAATCAGTGTTTGCGAAAACGGTTCATTCTTTCGGCAAAATTTTTTTCGTATGTGATAGAAGATGTTAATGCGGTGGTTTATAGCGATATTACATGTTTGTACGGCAGGTGGGCGTGGCACCGCCCATACAATCCAATTTTTTAATATGGAATATCTTCAGAATTCTAAGTCGTACAGCATTGAAATTTGGTACAGTGTCATGGCGTAAACATGTCGTTCCACCGGTAAAATTTAATGGGCGTTGGACAAGGGGCGTGGCACTTTTTAAATTCTGGTGTAACTTTGGAACTAGAGCGTTCACATCAATGACACTCGGTACAAACTAACGATTTGGTCGTGTCCTTCGAAAGGAGCAATGGGGTGGGTTTTTGACAAGGGGGCGTGGTACTGCCTCCATTTTTTTATACATAGATTGTTTACCCTGACTGACTGATTGATTGGTTGATTTATCATCACCCAGCCCAAACCGCTGAAGCTATAAACATGAATTTTGGACTGTAGGTACGGTACATCTTGAAGAATTAACCTTCGCCAAGACGGAATTTGTTGAAATTCGGGGTCTAAAAAGGCAAAACATGGGTTAAAGTGTTGTATGAAGAAACGTGATTTAATAATCATATTGAATTTGAACTTCCTGAAAATATTCTAGATCAAAACTTATTCGACACGTATTTTATAATTATTCGAAAATCAAAATTTAACTGGCCCAACAATGGGTTAAGGTTTATTCACGGAAACATTCCGAAACAAACAACACGAACCGATGAGGCCCATGACTTCAACAATTGTAAAAATAATTGAAATAAATAAAATTAGACACGTGTTTCTCATTGTTTTCAAAATCGAAATCTAACTGGATCAACGACGGGTTAAAAGTATGTATGGAGAAAGAAATTTTGCTGAGCCCTTTCGACTTCAAGCTTTGTGAAAGTACTTCAAATGTAAAATAACTCGATACGCAATTTTTCCGAATATTAAAATTGGACGGGGTCAGCGACGGGTTAAAAGTTTGTATGGAGAAACTGTGAAATGAAAAATATGAATTAATGGGCCCATTGACATCAAACTTGGGGAAAGTACTCTTTGTGAAAAATAATTAGACACGTGTTTTTCACTTTTTTGAAAATCAAAATCTAACGAGGCCAACAATGGGTTAACAATTTGTATGGAGAAACAAGATTAATTTGGCGTTCTGACTTCAAACTTATCAAAAGCAGTTCAATCGGGAAATAATAAAAACGTGCTTTTAATTTTTTTGAAAATCGAAATTAACCATGGTAAACCAAGGGGTAAGAATTTGTTTGGAGTAAATGTGAAAACACATGATTTAAAGGGCCTTCTTACTTCAAAATTTTTAAAACACTCGAAATCAAAGATGGACCCATGTTTTTTTTTTAAATCAAAATCTGATGGTCTCAACAATGGGTTAAGAATTCGTATCGAGGGAAACAGGAGAGCGTGCGTGCAAAGCCGCAGGGCCCAGCTAGTTGTAATATAAAAATGACTTTAAAGATAACGCAAGTTTTTAATTTGGTCGGTTGAGGTCGGATTTGGTCGGAAGTTTGGTCGGAAAAAAATTTTTGAAGTGGCAACACTGCTCGTCACCCACAAGCAGCGTTGCCACAGCCAAACGGAAAAAAATTACCAAATTTCTAAAAAAAAATTACCAAAACTACCAAATTTTTTTTTATAAATATGCGTTTAATTATTTATTTATAAAACAAAAAACAATCACATCTTGTCGCTTAAAGCATGTCTCCATTAGTACATTTGTAAATTCTTTTGAAAACTTTGAGGTGCAAAATACATAAAAAC